>PVKE010004982.1:0-61427 GCA_004027555.1 Craseonycteris thonglongyai | reverse complement strand
ATAGGTCTCTGTGTCTTTGTTACTTTCAGTTTTATATTCCACCTATAAGTGAGGTCATGTGTTTCCTGGTTCTTTCAGTCTGACTTATTTCACTTAATAAGATGGTCTCTAGGTCCATCCATGTTGCCACAAATGACTGTGGAATCCCTATTTTTGAATCAGTAATCCCTTCCTTCAGGGCTCCGGCACGTCTGCAGACTAAGAAGGCTCAAGACACTAGACACTGTGCCCACAGTGCCTAGTGAATGAAGTAGCCCTGGGGACGCCACCTGGCAAAGGGAGAGGGCACCTTCATAGCGTTCATCACCCTCGACCTCCGAGGGTGGCTCATTCTTTTTTCCTGGGGAAGAAGCAGCTGAGAGAACACCTGTCCTCAGGGTCCTGTCTGAGCCTCAGCACTGCCTGCTACCCAGGCCCCACCAGCATCCACAACCCATCCCCAGCTGAGCCGCCCTGAGGCTCCTGAAAGGCATGGCCTGAACATCCTTGGGGAGCCTGGTTCTTCCTCCCTGGGCCCGAGGTGGCTTCAGGAACTGCTCTGGCTGGGGCCCTGGAGTGGCCCCCTGAGTCTGAAGGAGTCCTGCCCCAAACCCCCATTGCTGCAGGGTTATAAGCTCAAGCCAGCAGTGCCCCCAGCCATTCTGAGGAGCAAGAGAGGTTACTGCTGTCCTCCGTGTCCAGCTTGCCAGGAGCCCTGCCCGGTCCACAGTTCCTGCTCACCAGCCACCTGCCTCTCTTTGCCTCTGTCCCCTTCCCCATGTCTATGTGAGTGGACACATGGTTGCCTGTCTCTGCCCCCCTGTGGCCACCCACTCCTTTCTCTTTCTCCATTACTTACCTCTGTCTCCCTGCCTCTCTATCTCTTGCTTTCCATTCCTCTCTATCTGTGTCCTTCTGCCTCTATTTCTGTTGGCTGCTCTGTCCCATCTCTTCCGTCCTCTTTCAGTATCTGTGTTCTCTGACTGGGTGCCGCACTTCCCTCCCAGCTGCTCTGTTGATCGCTTGCTCTGCTTCTGCATTTGCCTGTGTCACAGTCCCTCTCCAGCCATCCACGATTCTCTCCTCTCCTCAGCCTATCACGGCCTCTTTGATTCACAAAGGTTTCCCCCTTGCAGAGCTTCTCTGGGTCTCCCCTGGACTCCGGCTCTCTGCCCATCCCTCCTCATCTTCCCACTCCCTCAGCCTCCAGCATTTTGTCCAGTTCTCCCTTGTCTGTCGTCTAGGCTGACCGGATGTCCCATTGGAAATGGGTTAGTACCTTTGTTTTCTGTTGTGTTTAGAACAGGACGTCCGGCTCCTGTAGTCGCCCATCCTCTTGTCCCTGGCCTCTCTTTGAGCTATTTTTCTCTGGGAGACTGGACTTGCTCCGGCCACTCTCCACACCCCGTGTCTGATGGCCTCTGGATCTGTACCCCCTCTGTCTTTGCCTGGTCTCTGCTGGCTCTTTGCTTGTTCCAGCGCCCTGCTCAGCCCTCCCGGGTCTTTTCCCCACAGCCCTCTCTACACCCCACTTCCCAGAACCTCAGGCATTCCTTCCTGCATTCCCCTTTGTCTCCTGCACTCTTTTTCCATTTATGTCTTCATCTTGGCTTGTCCCTCTCTCTCTCCCCTGGGTCTCCACAGCTCTATGCCTCTTTCCTGTTATTTTACAAAGAAAAGAATAACTATTCTTTCAACTTCTCCTTCTGAGCCCCCATCCTACTCCTGTGATGTCACTCGAGCTCCCAGCATCTGTCTCTCTCTCTCGTTGGTGCCCCTCAGATGCTGGTTCTCTGTGCTTCTCTCTACCTCCTTGTGGCTCGTGTTTGTGTGTATGCGTCTCTCCTGTCTGGGGCCTCTTTTCCCCCCATCATCCTCTCTGCTCTTGTTGCTTTCTAATTTTACCTGTTTCTCTGGGTCATGTTTAGCCCTTACAGGTCTGTGCAAATACTGGGGAGGGAGGGAGTGTGTGTGTGTGTGTGTTTTATTATATGTGCTGCCAGAGAGAGTACAGTGTGCGCGTGTGTTAGGGGAAGGGCTGAAGAAAGGGGAAGCAAGGAGAAAGCATCCTCATATATCTTCAGAAAGTAACAAAATCTGATGCTATTGCAAGCAACCTTCTTTTTCCATGAATATGAAACAGTTCCCTGCGCAGAGTCATGGTAGTAAATGGCACAAGTGAAAATCCAAAACTCTGTCTTGAGTCTTTCATCCTCCAGCCTGTGCTGCAGGACAGTAGATATGAGAGGAGGAGATAATTACAAGGGTCTAAAGGGAAAGGCAAACGCGTTGTCTCTGATCTGCTTTGTAGCCTGACAAGGAACCAAGGCTGACACCCCTAGCGCTTAGCCCGGCCACATGGGAACGAGAGACTCACCCCCTATCAGAACCTTGCAATTACAGTGATCCCTCGTTTTTCGCGGTTAATGGGGACCAGAACCTTCCGCAAAAGCTGAAAAACCGCCAAGTAGGATTTGCCCCTAGGAATTTTCTCATTGGTCGATGTCGCCCCGGAAACCCATCACGCGCCTTTATGAGAGCCCGTGGGATGGACTCTGAGTCAGCTCATCTCTCTGTGTGACATGCAGGGATCCTTCTCTCTCGCGCATCCACATGAAACAACGCTCCTTTCCGCCATGTGGCTGCCGACATGGTGGTATTTTTTCATGTTTATTTTTTGATGAATATTTTGGAAAAACCCGCGAAGCACTGAAGCCGCAAAACATGAAGCGCGAGGTGGCGAGGGAACACTGTATTCACACAGTTCATTTCTGTCTTCTCGTTGGTAACAGGTCATCATCAAACCTGGCTGTGACAGGGTTGGAACTTGAGGCTCAGAGAGGCCGAGCAACTGACCCTGCAACACTCAGCAAGCCAGCCAAGGAAAGTGAGAGAAGAAACCAGTCCCCAAACTCTGCTCCCCACAAAGACACAAACTCTTCAAAGGGCAAGGAGTCCTGGGGGCCAGAGGCCTGTCACCCACATCTTCTCTGCTTCCTCTGCCCTCTGTCTGCGGGTACGAGCTGGAGGTAAGACATGGTCAGCCTCTTGGTCAGGTGAGATCCCAAGGACCAAGGAGGTTAGGTGACTCTCCCAAGGTCATATACCAAACTAGGGCTACAGTGACCATAAGAGCCCGACTCTTACATAGGGGACAGCCAGGAAAGTTGACTGGGCCCAAGTGTGAAGGCCTTGGATGCACATTAAGAACTCTGACCTTCCTGTCCTAGTTGATGGCAGGCAGGGACGTGGAGAGGGTGGGATGTAAGCTGGGAGCAATGGGCAGTCTCATTCTGGTCTTGTGCCCACCTGGATGAAGCATCTTATCAGGAAACTTATGTGCACATCATGGGTCCAGAACCGGAAGTGAGTGGCCAGAGCTCAGAGAAGGCCTGGGCCCTTCTCTGTCTGGGGTCCACCGGTCCCAGTGATCACATTCCTCCTCTCATCGACTCTAGAACTCTTCGGGCTCTCGTGGCAGATAAGGAAGCAGCTCAGGCAGAGAGAGCAACTGCCCCTCATGTGTTCTGGCATTTATTTACCACCTACTTCATTCTCTGGCATAACTCAGGACTATCTTCTTCTCCCTGTAGAGTTCCCATGGTCCAGACGAGGCCCTAAGTCTCAGAGAGGTGGAGTAATTTGCATGGGATACACAGCATGAGTGGCAAAGCTGCTCCTAGAGCCCAGGTGCGTTTGACTCCCAATTTCAGGGCTCTCTGCCTCACAGGCTGCCTCATGCTACCATGGTCCAAGCTCAAGCCCTGTTTCTCCTGGACTTGCCGGCCTCAGAAGCCTACCAGCCTCTGGCATCTAGGGTTTTGCTTTTATGGTCCCACTCTTTCCCTCTGAGCGAGCTCCTCCCTGGGTTGTTATTCTAGCCTGGGTGACCTTTCTGTCTCCCCATCTAACTTCTTGCATACTGGAGTCAACGTAAGCTTTCCAGAAACTCTCCTATCCATAACACTTTTACCTGAACCAATAAATGCATTGGCATTGAGCTACATGAGCTGATTCTGAAGTGCAGCTCAGAGGGGAGAAGAACAACAGGAGAAATCTCCACTCCATTCTCCTCTGGCCTTTCTAGATCATCCTCGTCTTTCCCACCCACCCCCATCTTCCTCTCTCATATCTACCCTAAGAAGCCAAATCCCTGCATATTTCATCTTCAAAGTATCATTTTGACCTTGATTCCTTACTTTGAAAGTAATTCATGTCCATTGTGGAAAATTTGGTAAGTTCAGAGGTTAGCAAACAAATATCACTTAAAAATCTAATCACCAGAAATAACCATTGTTGGGGAAGCCGGGATGGCTCAGTGGGTTAAGCACTCACTTTGCAGCACCAGGGACCGGGGATCGAATCCCGGTTCCAGCCCGTGCGGAACCATATGCTGAACTGGGAGCTCCCCCAGTTCAGTTCTCTCTCTGTCTCTGTATATCTCTCTCTGTCAAAAATAAATAAATAAATAAATAAATAAAAATCTAATCACCAGAAATAACCATTGTTAATGTTTTGGTATATTCCTTTTCAATTTTTATCTATACATATGAATCTTTATACTATTAGGATTGGGTCATGCATAGTTTTACATCCTGCTTCTTTTACTTAATAATCTATTGGAGCATTTGCCCCACATTGTGAAATAGTCTCCAAAATCTGATTTTTTAAAGGTTAGCAGGTATTCAAGCATATCAATATACCGTAACTTAATTAACCAGTCTCCTATTATAGAATATTTAGGTTGTTTCCAGTTTTCCTATTAGAAATAATACTGCAATGAACATCCTTGATGAAAATCTCTTCTCACATCTCTGATTTTTTTTTCCTATACAAAATTCTTAAAGTAAAATTGCATGATGACCAATTTTCCTGCAGAAAGATTATAGTAATTTACTTCCCATAGCAATATATGAGAATTTCTGTTTTACTATAAACTGGCAAATGCCAGGCATTTTGATTTAAAATTCTTTTGCCAATTTTATACATTAAAAATTATTATTTTATTGCTATTTTAAGCAATCTTTAAGCACTGTAAAGGTTAAACTTTTGTGGGTTCATAGCCATTAGAATCTTTGTGTGTGTGTGAATTTAACATCTCATTCTCAGTTGTTAGTGTTTTGTTTTGTTTTTGTTTTAGAAAAGATCTTTATGTTCTGATGACATTAGTCACTGATCATCCACATATGTCACAAATACTGTTTCTTTTTTAACTTAGAGAAAATATTCTTTTTTATATGGCCAAAAATATTCAACTTTTTCTTTATTGTTTCTTCCTTTGTTTTTGTATTTATGTGAAAGGGGAAGAATATTTAGGCAGGGGGACATGAGCAGCTTGGGCGTAACATGGACACAGGGAAATTGAGAAAAAGAGAGCCCACTCTGCCTGCACAATTGAGTAGGTCGATGGTTCTTTTTGTTTTGTTTTGTTTTTTATATTTATTTTTTTGTTTTTGACAGAGAGAGATACAGAGACAGAGACAGAGAAGGGGGAGGGCCCAGAGCAGCCTCCATAGTTGTACATCATTGGTTTTCCACATAGTTTCATTCCACAGGTGGGCGTGGGGCTACACAGGGCAAGAACTAGGCAGGGGACCTCCTGCATGAAGTGAGAATCGAACTGGGGGCACACCCCAGTTCAGCGTATGGGTCTGCACGGGCCGGGGCCGGGATTCGATCCTCGGTCCCTGGGGCTGCAAAGTGAGTGCTTAACCCACTGAGCCATCCCGGCTTCCCATGGTTGATTGTTCTTGAAACGTAGTCCCTGATGTATCTTGCATTTCTAAGAAGTTCCCATTTCTAACCTGAGAACTTCAGAAATAAAAATTCTTGGGCTCCACCCCAGACCTACTGAAGCCAAACTCTGGGTTCGAGGCATGTGATAAGCCCTCTAGCTATTTCTCATGCATGAAATTTTAAAGCACTGAGATAGAAGAATTGGGGGCTATGGCTGGCTACCCAGGTAACAGGGAATAAAAAGTCCTAGAACGGGGACACAGGGGGAGATGGAAGGAGGTCCCAGGAAGGAGACCAGACCTCACTAATAATACAGTTGCTGAGGACTATAGAGAAAAATACCAGAAAAAAAACTGTTGCAGAGATGGCTTAAGGACAATGTAACATTAAATATTCAATTACAAATGTTTTTCTGTTTTGTGTTGCGTTATAAGTTATCATAACTTCAGGACAAGTCTTACAAATGACAACTCTGAGTTGGTGAGGTTTGTGGCATAAAGGAGAAAGAGAATAGGGATGAACCATTGAAGAGGTCAGTACCCCTAGGAGGCAAGGCATTTGGGGTGGGGAGAGTCAAGGATTCTATGACAGCAGACATTTTAGAGTGAAGTGACCATAGATGCATAAGGAACCCTTTGGAATATTGGAGAAAGTATTAAACTTCTTCCAGCAGATAGATGAGGAGGTATGTTGCTTTATTTGCATATTTTTTAAAGATTTGTTTTTAAAGATTTATTTTTATTGTTTTTGACACAGAGAGAGAGAGAGAGAGACAGAGACAGAGAGAAGGGGGAAGGCCCAGAACAGTCTCCATAGTTGCACATCATTGGTTTTTCCACGTAGTTTCATTCGACAGTGCTTTAAAATTTCATGCATGAGAAATAGCTAGCGGGTTTATCACATGCCTCGAACCCAGAGTTTGGCTTCAGTAGGTCTGGGGTGGAGCCCAAGAATTTTTATTTCTAAAGTTCTCAGGTTAGAATTTGAACTGGGGGGCACTCCCCAGTTCAGCATATGGGTCTGCACGGGTAGGGGCCAGGATTCAATCCTCGTCCCCGGTGGTGCAAAGTGAGCGCTCAACCCACTGAGCCATCCCGGCTTCCCCTGTTTTGTTGTTTTTGATAGAGAGACAGAGAGAAGGAGGAGGGCCCAGAGCAGTCTCCATAGTTGTATGTCATCAGTTTTTTACATGGTTTTTTTCCACACAAGTGGGCAGGGGCTGAGCAGGGCAGGAACTGGACCGGGGGCCTCCAGCATGGAAGGTATGTCCCCACGAGCTGGGGGCCAAACCAGGGTACACCCAGTTCAGCATATGGATCCATACAGGCCGGGGCCAGGACTCGATCCTTGGACCCTGGGTCTGCAAAGTGAGCACTGAACCCGCTGAGCCATCCCGGCTTCCCCCTTTATTTACGTATTAAAGAGAACAGGGTCCTCACCATGAAGCTGAAGGACTTATGTGGGGACATTCAGGGGATGCTTACAAGGCCTTTTTCTGTCCCAACAGAAAATAAACATTCACTCAGATATTTCCTCTGAGGTTGCTTTATAATTTTACTTTTTGCATTTAACTCTTTAATATATTTAGAATTTATCTTACTAGACTGTATGAAATCACTTTTTCCACCCAGATTATATTTATAATTTTTTCTTGCCTCTGATTTATAATAAATAGTAAGCATTTAGTAAAAATTGTGTTAAATGAATAACATAATTAATGAACAGCAGTGAAGTCACACTCACCAGAAAAAGTTCAATCTTAAATATTAACTAACTTTTATCCTACATAGCATTGACTTGAATCCCCAACTTTAACCTTAGTTCAATCCCAACAGTGATAAAAAAAAAATAAAATAAAATAAAAACCTTAACCCAAATAATGAGTATTATAGTCTTGACCCTGGTTCTAATCTTAAACCAATGCTTAGTAACCTCTGTAATCACAAGAGAAAATGGAAAATGGGGTGAATAATACAGAGAAAATCAAGATTGTGTCAGGAAAAGGAGGCGCATATACCTTACAGACCAGAATGAAAAACAGTAGCTATCACTTTGCTGACTTGGTTTTCATTTTTATCACTATGATACTCAATTAAATCCTGAACCAAACCCCAATACCACTCAAACTACTATAGGGACATACCTTGTGGTGCCATCTGCCAATCCAATCAAACAATGAGTGTGAGTGTTTTTTACATGCCTTCAGCACAGGCACTCAGTAAGTTACAAATCTCCCAAACTCTTTAAACAGGCAGATGACAATACAGGAAGTCAACCAGTCCGCCGTGACAGAATTCATTCTGCTGGGCTTCGCCCCCAACCCCAAGATCAATCCTCTGCTCTTCACCTTCTTTCTAGTCTTTTACCTGTTGATTCTTATGAGCAACAGCCTCCTCATCACCCTCATCTACCAGGACTCCCGCCTGCATACACCCATGTATGCTTTCATCAGTGTTCTCTCCATGCTAGATGTGTGCTACACCACCACTACTGTGCCCCAGATGCTTGTGCATATTCTCAGCAAGAAGAGGGCCATCTCGTTTGCTAGATGTGTGGCCCAGATGTACATCTTCCTCCTCTTCGGGGTCACCGAGTCCTGGCTTTTCTCCATCATGTCTGTGGACAGGTACATGGCCATCTGCCACCCTCTTCGTTACAAGGTCATCATGAGCCGTTGCGTGTGCCTCGTCCTGGTGGGCATCTGTGTAGCCTATGGTGTGCTGGGTGGCCTGTCCTACACCTTCTTTGCCATGCGCCTGCCCTACTGTGGCCCTAATGAAATTGACCACTACTTTTGTGAGGTTCCTGCCGTCCTCAAGCTGGCCTGTGCTGACACATCCCTCAATGACTTGGTGGACTTTATCACAGGCTTCAATGTCATTGTGGTCCCACTCTCCCTGGTTGTCATGGTCTATGCCAACATCTTTGCAGCAATCATGAAGATCCACTCAGCCCAGGGACGCATCAAGGCCTTCTCTACCTGTGTCTCCCACATCACTGTGGTCACCATGTTTGCCATTCCATGCATCATCATGTACATGAGCCCTGGCTCTGGCTCCTTGTCAAACAGTGGCAAGAAAATGGCCCTTTTCTATAACATTGCCACAGCCTTCCTCAACCCTGTCATCTACAGTCTGAGAAACAAGGATGTGAAAAAGGCTTTCCTCAAATTGATGGGATGGATTAGGGCCCCAGAGTGATTCTTTAAAGCTGAAGACCTGGGGAGCTTAACAAAGCAGGACTCAAATGCACCAACTCCCTGAGGACTCTTCCATGAGAGCTGGAAGAGCTGGACTCCATAAAGCTAACTCTTCACCTGGACCCAGTCGGAGGAAACGGGATGGCTAGACATCTGCAGAATCTATGGTGATGTATTTTGAGACAGAGGTAATTGTGGAGATTGAGCACAGTGGTCAAGAGCCTACGCTTCAGTGCTGGACTGAGCAGGAAAAGAGACTTGGTTCTACCAATCACTAGATATGTGAATTTTTGCAAGTCATTTTACTACTCGAAGGGTTGTATCTCTTCCCCACAGGGAAGTTGTAATGATTAAATGAGATAATAAATGAAAAGTGCTTAGGACAGAGCCTGGCATAGAGTAATCTTTCAACAAATGTTAGTTTTAATTTTTTTAACTTATTACTCAGGGATGAACTATCAACCAGTAATGAGTTAGGACCCTCCTGAACTGTGGAAGTGACTTGAGCCCTAGAGAGTAAAGAAAATGGGAGGAGTAGATGAAGTAAAAACTCAAGATCTGAAAAGGGGAGAATCTTAGAGTGTGAAGAGACTTGAGAAGGAGAAAATGAACCTGTATCTACCCATCTACAAACCATGCCAGTTAGAGCATCTCAAGTTTTTTGAAATTATCTTTGAAAAGGGACTAATACTGTTTCCTGACCATTAGTTTCTTTTTTTTTTTAAAGATTTATTTCTTATTTTTATTGTTTTTGACAGAGAGAGAGCTACAGAGACAGAGACAGAGATGGGGCTGGGCCCAGAACAGTCTCCATAGTTGCACATCATTGGTTTTTCCACATAGTTTCATTCCACAGGTGGGCGGGGCTGCACAGGGCAGGAACTGGGCCGGGGTCTCACCCCGGTGAGAGCTGCACTGGGGGCACTCCCCAGTTCAGCATATGGGTCTGCACAGGTAGGGGCCGGGATTCGATCCTCGGTCCCCAGGGCTGCAAAGTGAGCGCTTAACCCACTGAGCCATCCCGGCTTCCCTTGACCATTAGTTTCTGTTTGTATTTTTATACCTCTTGATTTCCCTTTCCCCCTGGTGTCTTGTCAAACAGTCCCGGAGCAAGGCGTGAGGATGAAAGAAAACCAAAGAGCATAGGATTGGGTGGGCTGTCAGCATGCAATCATACTCCAGCCCCGAGTTTATTTTTACAACTTCTTTTATAGTAAAAGAGTACGTGCACAGCTACATGGCTACAGAGTAAAAGTTAACTTGACACAAAACAGAGATTATTTTTCTCAGGACTAAGCAGAGATATCACGTCTACAGAGCAATTGTTTAATTCATTGCAAAACAGCAATAAGTGGGTGACTAAATGTCAGAGCATTCTTGGGAGAAGAACTTACTGGTACACTAAAGATGAATAATAAACCATATCAAATCCAAGTCTTGAAGGTCAGTGGAGTTCTGCCTCTCTCCAAGGCCCCGGAGTTAGTTGTGCTCCAGCCAAGCAGAAACATTCCAGTACCCTCCCACAACTCCTTGAGGGGAAAGGGCAAGAGAAGAGAAATCCCTGTAGAAGAGTTGGGGGGATGAGGCTCTGTGCCTCATCTCTTATGCTCCCCATATATTATTCTGATGGCCCCTATGCGACTGTGCCTGTCTTAGGTTGCTCCTCCCTGAGGAATCTTACCCGTCATTGACTAACCAGCCATCCTGCGGGGCCATACAAGGTGAGGGAATTTCTCAGACATGTCTTTTCATTCTTGTCAACTGACCTCAGCGGCCGGTGAGTGTTTTGTCTAACTCACCAGCCCACTCCTGACAGTGTCTAATAAAGTCCATTTTGGAGAATTGCAGCCTCTCTTTGGTGCTCTCAAGGGAGAGGGACCCTGTCCATTTAAGGATGAGGGAAATTAGAGAGGGGAGAGTGGACACAATGTTTACCCCAGATGCAAACTTTAGGGAGTCCAGAGAGGAGCTAAAAAAATTATGGGGAGGTTTTTGCTCTGTTCCCTTTTGTTTGGAGGGACCTTCCCCTCAAACTCTACTTACTCCTCATAGAATCTTTGCAAATGATTTTTTCCCCAGACTTCGCCAATCTGCAGCATCATGGTATGAGCAGCACCCATATTTACTGTTTTTTGCCTCTGCTTCCTGCTGCAGAAATTCCATCATGCAACAAAAAAACCCCATGAAATTTTAGGTACATTTCCCATGAGCTGACATACAGCCCCCTTGTGTTCTTCTTTCCTAACCCCTTCCTGATGCATATGCCTAGAACTCCTTGCAAATAATAAGTTGGGCTGGACAGAATTTAACATGAATGCCTGTGCCCTCCATGAGACACCAGGGTTCATGTCAAGAGAAGAGGTTCACAATGTCCTCAAAGGTATTACCCTACCTCGTGGTCCAGCAGCCATAGTGTTGTATATAAATAATGAAGCAAAAGTAAAAGACAGGCAACAAAACAGGGCATACAATTTTAACATACTTGTGCATGGATAATGTTCAACATACAGGCCCATGGATAATATTAACCTAGAAAAAGTGTTACAAATTGGTAAGAAAAATACAAGCACTCCAGATAATCGGCAGCAAATAAGAACAGTTCATAAAAATAGAATTCCAAGTCATCAGTAAATATATGGGAAATCCCTCCATAGTTGGCACTCAAGAAATGCAAATTAAAATATCAATGAGATATCGCTTTCTCACCTTTGAAACTGGCAAAGAGTTTTTAAACAATGGAGTCAGAGGTGGCCAAAAGACAATGAAACATGAACTTTCACACATTGCTAGCAGGGAGTATAAATTGATCTTTTTGCAAGGAGATTTGGCTTTATGTATCAAGAACCTTCAATATGTTTCTACCCTTCGACCTAGTAGGTACTTCTACTTTCAGGACACATTAGGGACTACACATCAGAAATACTTAAGATAGGGAGAAATTGGAACCAATTGAAAATGCTTCTGTGATAGTGAATGACTTAAATACATATATTACTTTAAAATATAGTAAATATTTAATGTATTTAAGTTTGAAAAGGCTAGAGTTTATACTGCATGTCCACTGACACAGGTGGTGTGATGTTATCCTTGCAGTGTTGGCTAAATCATTGTTCTCAAACTGAAGAGTGCCTACAAATCAATCATCTGTAGAATCCTTTCAAATTCAGATTTTGATTCCATAGGTCTAGGGGTGCCAAGATGCTGGCGATGCTAATCCAGAGACAGCGCTTCATTAGGAAGACTCTAAATCACAAGGGAGAAGCTTTGCATGAACCAATGATACCTGCATTCTGGTTTTCACACCCTTGTGTAATTGTCTCTCCTTGAGGTTGGGCTGGCCCTAGTAGTTTATTTCTCATTATTATACCCCAAATGTTATGGGCAGTCACTTTCAAGATTAGGTTGGTTACAAAAGACAGTGGTTTCCACATTGCTCACCATCTCTCTTGTATTCTCTTGCTTGCTCTTACTGTCACATGGTACGTTGCTCTAGGGAGAGGCCCACATAGAAAGAACTGATGAATGCTCAATACAATAATTCAGAAGAAAATAAGAATCTCAGTCCAACAGCCTGCCAGGAACTAAATCTTAGCAACAATCAAGTGTGTGTGGATATAATTCTTTCCCGGTTGATTCTTAGGATAGCTGCAACTCTAGCTGGTTGGTACCTTCATTGCAGTCTTGTGAGATGCTCTAATCCAGAGGATCCAGCTAAACTTCACTCATATTCTTGATCCACAGAAACTGCAATCAGTCAGTCAATGTTTGTTGTTTTAAGTCACAACATTTTGAGGGGTAATTTGTTACAGAGCAATAAATAGCTAATACAGAGGAATTGCAGAGAGTCCCAAGGAAAGTTTGGGGGATGATGATTATAATAATCTGGGTCATGGTGGTGGTTTGCACATTTATACATATTTCAGAACTCATCAAATGGCATAATATCAATTCTAATATTTTAATAAAGTTGAAAATATGTTATGAAAGTAGAAATGTCTACTCCCCTGTACAAATATCACTGCATTGAAACAAAACTTCTTTCTTTAATGACATAAGGACTTATTTCAGGTTTTGCAAGTAATAGTCAGTCACTGTGCCATATTTTTATTTGTTTTTTTAACCCTGTCAAAACCTAATGCTTACCAACCCTGTTCACCCATAAAATAACAAATGAATAATAAAAATAGTAAAATTCAAAATATAAAATAGTATGTAAAGAGAATAATTAAAAGTTCTCATTTAATCCCCTAAAAAGGGCAGGAAAAGTGGGATAAAGAACATGGGACAAATAGAAAACAGTAGTAAGATGATAGCTTCAAACCTAATTATGACAGTAATACATTAAATGTAAATGAGACTAAGGAAGCCAATTGAAAAATAAAGATGATCAGAATGAATTCTTAAACACTGGTAACAATGAAAGAATTCCACGCATAAAGGAATCATCTCCAAATACCAGAGAGGAACAGAAAGCACAATTTCTGGATTATCAAGACAATACCCATCAATTTAGTCTTTTTTGCCCCTTACCTTATCTGTCTCTTACTACAAGTCTGGCAGTGACTGAAGCCCCTGGGGAACTGGGATGAGGAATTGACAAAGGAAGAGATGAAGAAACAGGCTATAATTCCCCCTTTTTATTATAAGATGCAGGTACAGCCAGACTAATTCAATCCGAAGAACTATATGAAAGGCATTTTGAAGAAGTAAAAGTCAAGCTGGTCTTTGAAGAGTGTGTAGGTGCTAACAACAGGGGACATGCAGAAAAGGATAGGCCATGCAGAGGCAGCATTCTGTGTGAAGTCGTGAAGTATGAGCTAAGCCAGAGAGTGCAGAGACTGGGGCTGAAGATGTAGGCAAGCACAGACCAGGAAGGACCTCTCATGCCCTGCAACACAGGCTAAAGAAGGTAAATTTTAAAAGAGGAAGATAAGGATCCATTAACTAGGCAGAGCATTAGGTTTCTATCTGGAAGCAATCACTCTGGCTATAGTGTGGAGACTAAATTGGAAAAAGGATGCCAGTGACTGCTATTATTTAGGTAGAAAATGATGGAAGTAACTAAGGCAATGATTATTGATATGAAAGGTGGGTATTAGACAAAAGTCATTGAGAGGTGGGATCTATGGGTCTAGGTCAGTGATTAGGGAGTGGTAAGAAAGAAAGAGGAGTCAAGGATGAATTCCAGGTTTGAGTAAGTGGATGAGTGATGGTGCCATTCATTGGGATAGGGAACATGGGAGTGGGAAGTTGGGGAAAGGAGTTGGGGAGGACACATGATAAGTCTAGTTTTAGGACTCTGAGTATCTATTGGGTTGATGGGTCAGGAGCTGAAGAGAAAGTTCTAAAATAGATATCTGAGTGCCATCAGCACTTCTATAGGAACTGAAGCCATTGGAAGAAATGAGATCACCCAGAGAGAATGTGCAAAGGGACAAGAGGGAGGAAAGCCGAACCCTGAAAGACTGCGCAACATTTAGAGGTTTGCTTCAAGTAGAGAATCCAAAGAAGATGGCATTGAAAGGCAAAGATGGATGACATGTGACACAGAAACCCAAGGAGAGGCAAGGTCTGCAAGGAGAGAGTAGTCTTTGTGATCAAATGTGCATAGACATCAAGACAAGGACCAAAAAGGAACTACCAAGTTAGCAATAAGGAGGCTTTGGGACAATAGTTCCAGCAGAAGTCTATATGAAGTAGGTTAAAAGAAGCAAGTGTTCGCTGGAGTTCTGAGACATTTGCATCGGCCAGAACAGAGGTATGGGTGAGGTGCTAAATGGTGATGGAAGTATTATTATGACATGAGAATTTTGGGTTGCTTATATGGTGAAGGAAATTGTTGATTAATAGAGAGAGGTAAAATTATAGGAATGTGACAGACTAAATCATGGAGCAAGGCTTTGATGAAGTAGGAAAGGGTGGGGTTCGTATTACGAAAGGAGGGACTGGGCTCACATCAGAGGAGAGAATTCCTTTCACCGTGGCTCACAGAAAAGAGGTGAAGATTAGTGTGGACACGGAATATTTGAAATGTCAGTGTGTATCAGAAAGTCTGAAGCATATCTGTGTCCAATATGTTGGACAAATCTGAGGACTTTTTTTGTCTGTTTTTTGTTTGTTTGTTTTTTTCCTTTTAAATATTCCTTATACCCAATGTGAGGAAAATGATCTAATAGAATGAGCAATAGAATCAAGATACAAACCATTCCACACAACAAGAAAAAGCCTGAAACAAGCCAGTCTCAGGGCTTAAATACATCTCCATATTTATAGCTTTTGCCCAGTCCCTTCTCCTGAACTCCATGTATCCAACTGCCCATTTGAATTCTGCCTTTGAATGTTTCATGGGCACCTAAATTTATCACATCCAAAACCGAACTCTTAATTTTCACTATGTGATCTAGCTCTTGGATGTCATATCCCATGACCATCCCCTTTGCTCATTCCACAAAAACCATACTGTAGTCTTTCTAATCCATCAACTACGCTATTCCCTCAGGACCTTTGCCACCACATCCAGTGCTTATGCTCTCTTGTACAAAGTTACCTTCAGGGTGAGTTCTTTCACATCCTTTGGGTATCTGAGTATTATGTCTCACTTCCAACCAGATTGTAAAAGCAAAGACTCTGTTATGTTCACCACTGTTTCTCTAGGGTCAATGTTGTGCCTGGCACATAGTAGGAACTCAATATTTATTAAATTATTTAAGGAATGCTAGTCTTAGACTCCTTTCTAGAAACTATGTTGGCAGGGCAAGGAGAGGTGATTGACACATATGTCCTCTCCAGTGGGGCAAACACCTTTGGAATACAGAATTTATACATGTGATCTATGCCTTAGATGGGTGTGTAGACAAGTGGCAGCATATAAGAAGATATATTGGAATACAGTAAAAAAATAATAATAATAAATCTAAGCAACTGGTGATATTTTCTCTGTAGAAATTTAAACTAGAGAGGATGCTGAGCTCTATCTACAGAAGTATCTAAAGAGCTGTGTTAAGGAAGATGAATAGAAATTGTTCTACATAGTCCCAAATTTAGACTTAAGTGTAAATTTTACCAGGGTGATAAGCTTCAGATTGACTAGAAAAGATGTTCTGACATTCAGAGCTGTTCATAGACCCAAAGGACTGCCTGCAGAAGCAATGAGCTCCCAGTGCAATGAGGTTCAGGCGGAATCCAGCTGACCAGATGTCAGAGATGCACTGGGATCACTATGGACCTAGTGAGAGGTAAGGCCGAAAGACCACTGAGGTCCATTCCACCTGGAAGAGTTAATAACTTGTTCATCTTCTCTGTCCTCTTTATTCTCTTAACTCCCCCTGTTCCCCATGCTTAATGCCTGGAGCATTACAGCTACTTCTTCCTTGTGACTCCCACCCTCCAGTACTGCCTACTCAGTCCTATAGCATGTGCTACAACCAGTCTTAACAATGTAACATTTTCGCTGTAATCTCTGTCTACTCAAGTATCCATAACAGGGTGCAGAAGGTATGTGGGAAACAGCAGGAATGCTTACCAGCTAAGAAGCAGAGGGAATGGAAACAAAGTATAGGCGACTAGGCTCCAAAAGCAAACAGCCCCACCATCCCTGGTGACTAACAGGGACCATCACTAGACTGCAGATACCTGGGTGGGATGCATCTGCTTTGCTCCCCCCTCCTCAATAAGAGATCCTTAAAGCAACTTCCCATTTCACTGTGGTCCCCCAAATCCTTTCTTCCTTGAGATCTCCTTGCAGCTCCCTTCTCCTCTCCCATATCCTAGTGCTGCCCTATCAAGCTTCCCCACCTCCCATCTGCCACCCCCTTATCTTGCCCACTTCCAAGAGTCCCACTGATTAGGATAGGACATGGGAGAGCCCAGAGGACTCAGCCTCCCCAACAACCATTCCTCCTCCTCATCTTTGTCTTTATTAGCAACTCAAGGCCAGATGCATTGAGGGAGGTACACACACTAAGTCAGATAAAGACAGAGAGGAAAAAACGGGCAGCTGGACACAAAGAAGTAAATAAAAAAGCAAGTCAGAGAGACAGGAAGAAGTGGTGGACAGAGAAGCAAAGGACAGAGCAAGAACAGGCATGAAGGGACATACAGATATGAGGACTTGCAGACAGTAGAGAGAGCCCATGCAGGCATAAGAAGGGCTGCCTCACATGAGAAGACTGAGCCTCTGGCTCCGTGACCCCATTCTGGCCACTCTATCTGATACTGGGCTCTGTGGGAGGGAAGGGTTAGGAGTCTGCGGAGCTCTCCTTTGAAATTCTACTCCCAGGACGACAAATTCAATGATTTCCTAATGACCTCCCTGCATCTATGAATTCCCCGAGGTCTGAACATCTAGTCTGAATTTCATCACCTAGTACTTAAGACTGTGTACAGCCAGACCCGTTGAGCCTCCCAGCCCAGGCCCAGCTGCTCCCCAAAGGCCAGCCTTCTGCTTGCCCATCCTGTCCGATGCTCCCTGTTTTCTCTGGGTTAGTACCAGGCTGCATTACTTACCAGCAATGTGACTTCGGGCAAGTTTCAAAAACCTTGCTGGGCCCCTAGCCTGTTATGAGTAAAACAGAACCTCTCAGTAGTGGAGATACAAGGAGTTCATAAGTATGAAGCTTTTAGCACTGGGCCTGGTTTATAGTAAGTTATCTATAAAGTTATTATTTTTCCTCATTTTGTACCTTCCATGTTCCTCACCTGAAGATCCTCCTCTATGTCTTTAAGTCTCCCCTAAATTCCAAATTCATCTCCCTCAGAAAGCAGCCATGAGTACTTGACTCTTTCTGTCCTCCTGTGACACTCACTTTTCATCACTGTTCTTGTGATTCCTGGGTGACCCGTGAGGAGCTCATCCCTGAGTAGACCAGCTGCAGTGCCAGCCTAACACACCTGCAAGGCTTCTGTCTCTGAGCAAATGCCAGCTCCTGGGCACCTCCACTTTCTATCTTCTAAGACACAGTTCACATCTTTCCTCTGGGCCAGGTCTTGAGCTGGAGAAAGAATTTAGAGCCAAGAGAAATTTTTTCCTTGTAAATAAACACTTACAAGTCATTGTCCTTAGGGCATTCTATCACCAAATGCAAGGGCTCTAGAGGGGCAGCAGCTAAGTTTGCCCAAGGGAATCACATTTACATTGAGCCTTTAGCATGGAATAAAATGTTCTATGTGGAAAGGAATGAGAATCCTAGACACAGCAAACAAAGTCTAAGTGATGCCAAAGTGCATAATATGTTTGAGGAACAGGAAAGGCTTTGGTGGATCTATGTGGGAGAGTACATCTGACTTGGAATTAGGAGAGAAGTGGAAGAGGAAAGCCAGGGTAGGTTTTAAAACGTTCCTTAAACCCTGAGAATCTGGGACTTTACCCTGGACCATGTGGAGCTCTTAGATCATTTAACATAAGGAAATAAAATAGCTTGAATTTCTGAAATATTACTTTGATGGTTTGTGTGTGGAAGGAACTGGATAAGAGATCCTAAACATAATGATACAAGGAAAGAGATAACCCAAAACTGGGTTGTCACAACTGGTGAGGGATATGGGGAAGAGGAAATACTACTGGCATTTAATGGATAGAAGCCAGAGATATTGTTAAACATCAACAATGCACAGTACATCTGCCCACAATAATGGATTATTCAGCCTACAGTGTCAGTAATGCTAAGGCTGAGACAGCCAAAACGATAGGAACATGCATTCAGCTATAGCCCCTGTAGTGGTATACCTACCTATGAACTTAAAATGTTTTCTCTCTGGAGGATCAGAGCCCTGGATTCAAGTCCTCATTTCATCATGTTATTTGGAACAGGCTCATTCTATCTGAGAGGCAACATTTTTATTTGTGGATGAATAAATATTGGCTTCAAGGGTTCTCTTAGCAGCCTAACCAGAGTATCTGCTCTCTGAAGATCAAAGGAACAAGACATAGCTCCTATTTTCAAGGGATTTATACATGTCACACAACATGCTTAGTCACTATAGTTTAAATGTAGCATTTAATGGCCACGAAATTCAAAGTGCTTAATGAAACTACTGAAGAGCTCCAAAAAAGAGATTCAAACGTTGATTAAATATATGATGTGATAGCAAGAAATAAAAGATGAGGGAAGCCGGGATGGCTCAGCGGGTTAAGTGCTAGCTTTGCAGCCCTGGTGACTGAGGATCGAATCCCAGCTCCAGCCCATGAGGACCTATATGCTGAACTGGGGTGTGCTTCCCATGCAGGAGGCCTCCAGTTCAGTTCTTGCCCCCTTACCCCGTTTGGCCCCTGGCTCGAGGGGGCGTGCCTCCCATGCAGGAGGTCCCCAGCCCAGTTCCCTGCCTACACGGCCCCTACCCACCTGTGTGGAACAAAAACATGTCAAAAAATACTATGGAGACTGCTCTGGGCCCTCTCCCTTCTCTCTGTCTTTCTCTGTCTCTGTGTCTCTCTCTGTCTCTGTGTCTCTCTCTGTCTCTGTGTCTCTCTCTGTCAAAAACAACAAAATAAGTTTAAAAAAATAAACACTTTGGGGGTTCCCAATGGAACCAGGCTATCACTGTCACCGTTAAGCCTCCTAGTAGCTCTGATCTTCAGTATCTGACTTGCATGTCAAGACTAGTTCAAGGTAGAGAGAAACTTCTCAGCAGCATATGCCACCTGAATTCAGGGCCTGCCTTAGGACTGTGCACGTGGCTTGCCCAGACCAATCAGAGACTACAGGCTTTGAGCTGCTGAGAATTCCCCACAAGCGCTGTAATTAGCTTGACACTTCCCAGGAGGATAGGAGAACTGTCAGTTATATAGAGAGGTATACTCTTCTAATCCCAATTAAGCTACAAGTAATGTCTTGATTACTTTTCCTCTTTTCCTCATTACTGTGAGTTTCCAAGTTTATTCCCCAAGTCCCGGGAGCCACTCCTGGGTCCCTCTGCCCCAAGAGTCCTCCTTCCTGACTGTGGCCCAATGAAGCCACAGTGGAGTTGCTCTGAAGTGAAAAGTCCTGGGAGGCTTGTTAAATTCAGTGCTTAAGAACATGGAAGGCACATCATTAAGAACTTCAGCGTATTAGATAGTTGGGCCAACATCAATAGCTAAGCAGGAAAATCAGAAGTGACTCAGTGTCCCTCAGAGGCATCTGTAGAAACTTGCTCTAACTTTTACTTAACTTCATCCCAAGTATGTACACTAGCTACTAGGCACACACCCAAAGCACTTTCTCTTTCACCACTGCCATCATCCTGTTATTTTCATCATAGGTTACTCATCATCACTTTCATTCATCATCACCCCTCAAATATCGTCCTTCCCCTATTGCATTATCATTCTGAATATTACCACCCAACTCATCATTTTACCATTATCATCATCAACATTATCATCAACCCCCAGTATCGCTGCAAAATCACTCATGCCTTTTACTGTTAAATATTGTTTTAGTTATAGAGTTTTCACAGATGTTCTTCATCAGTTAAAGAAGCCCCTTCTATTCCTACTTAACTGAGACTTTTTATGAGAAATGGATGTTGGATTTTGTTAATGCTTTTTCTACATCTATTGAAATGATCATTTGGTTTTTAGATTGTTAGTATGATGAATTACAGTGACTGATTTTCTAATGTCAAATCAACCTTGCATCCCTACAGTAAATCCCACTTGGTTGTGATGTATCGTTCTTTTATTATATTGTTGGATTTGATTAGCTAAAATTTTATTTAGAGTTTTTGCATCTATGTTCAGAAGAAACATTGATCTATAGTTTTCTTGTAATGTCTTTGTTTGGTTTTGAAATCAGGGTAATGATTGCATCATAGATCAAGTTGGGATTGATTCTCTTCTCTTCATTATTCTGGAAGAGCTTGAGTAGAACTTGTATTATTTCCTCCTTAAATGTTTGGTAGAACTCACAAGTGAAGCTGTCTGGACTGGAGCTTTCTTTGTGAAAAGTTTATAACTAAAAATTTATTTAGTTAATAAATAAGGGCCTGTGCATATACACATATTTCTTCTCAAGTGAGCATTGATTCCTCAAGAACCATCCCTTGATTTTCTGTTTTACTATTTACTGCTTCACTGCTTTCCACTCTATTTTTTAAATTTCTTCTAAAAAAAAACAGAGAGAGAAAGTTTTATTTTTAATTTAATCTGCTCTTCTATTGCTAATTTCTTAATGTGGGAGTTGAGGTCACTGATTTCAGACCTTTCTTCTTTTGTTATATATGTGTTTGGTACTACATCTCAAAAATGATATGCTGTGTTTTTATTTTCATTCACTTCAAAATACTTTTTAATTGTCCATGTTAATTTTCTCTTTGGCCATGATTACTTAGAAGTATATTATTTAGTTTCCAAATATTTGAATTTCCTAAAAGTTTTTATTATTGATTCCTAATTTAATTCCATTATGGTCAGAGAATATACTCTGTGTGGCTTGAATACTTTTCAGTTTATGAAGAGTTGTTTTATAGCACAGCATATAAGAAGCTATATTGATCAAATGCTCTCTAAGCACTTGAAAGAAATGTTTACTTTGCTGTTGTTGAATGTAGTGTTCTATAAATGTCAATTAGGACACAGTCAGAAATGTCATTTCCTGTGATGAAGTATAGTTTTTGTTTGTTTATTTGCTTGTTTGTTTGTTTGTTGTAGATGGGCAATGAAACCCAAGCTTCTAGCAATTATCAAATTCAATATTCCCTCCAAACACACCCATTCTACGCTGTCATGCCTCACTGCAAGTACTTCCCTGTCTTTATTTTTTGCATCTGAAGATTTCCTGTTTGTATTCCACAGTGTGCATGCACTATGATTTATCCAAGTCTTAATTTATAAGCATTTAGGTTGTTTTTCTTTTCTTTTCTTTTTTTTTTTTTTTTTTTTTTTTTTTTTTTTTTTTTTTTTTTTTTTTTTTTTTTTTTTTTTTTTTTTTTTTTTTTTTTTTTTTTTTTTTTTGACTCTAATAAACAATAGTGCCATGAACATTCTCATCAGTATTGAGTATTGTGGGTATTATTTAAAATGGAGTTAAAGTTAGGCACTTAATTTAGTATCAGTCTTGTAGATGGTATGAAATTTTATTCCAGCAGCATTCAGCTGAAAACACAGGGAAGCCAAATAATTAGAAGCACTCAGATTTGGGTATTTCTCACCAGGAAAGTACAATAAAAAAAATAGTTTAGAACCCCGGAAAGAATGTCACTGAAATTATAAATCATAGACTCTGAAAAGGTTAAGGAGGGAAATAGAAACAGAGGAATCAGAGTTGATAAACAAGGAAAGAGTCAGTGGCTTCAAGGTTCCAGAGAAATGGAAGCAATTGAGTGATTACACTGTAAGAACAGGAAGTCTGTACATTTCATAATGGGCATTATGTCACGGGATGATGCAAAGGGTAGTGCGTGAGATAACCGCTGGCTACGTCGGAACTTACGTCCAGTTACTCATTTTCACTAGATGAGTAACATTTTGGGAAAATGACAGAAAAGCTACCTCAAATTTCCCTATCTCAGCTTCAGCCCCCAACTCCTTCTGTTCTTTCAAGATCTCGTTTTCTAAGCCACCTTCCTGACCTGCTTCCTCACTCTTGGGGCCCTCAGCCTGCTCCCCAGCGCCACTCACCTCTTTCAGCTTTCTGCCCCACTGGTTTTCCTCCTCTGACGAGCAGTGACAACTCTTTCTACCCTACCTTAAGGATTTCCCTACCCAGCTCTTCCTCCGCTCCTTCCAGACCACCCACTGGCCGCCCTGTTCATCATGGTCCCCTTTACTGTTACTACTCTATCTATGCCCCCACTCCTCCTCCCAGCCCCTCTTCCTAGTCCTCACCAATACTTCAGCCACCCTCAAGCAGACCAAGTGCTTCACAGATATCATTCAGGAGAAATGGTCTGCCTACTAGTGAGACAGTTCTGGTGCAGTTCAGAACTTCCGAGACTGTGGATTGCCAACAGCCTGACCTGGTGGACACAGGGCACTCGAGACGATGGCCTCTGGCATTCAGCACGAAGGGTAAGCTCGGTTACTTACAGGGCCGCCCTTTTTCATGATAGTGTTTTCAGCTATGACCAGACCTTGGTCATCTTAATATTATCTGTATTTTGTCTTTATCATCATCTTATCAATTCTTCTTAGATGCCAGAGACACCTTTAACAAGTTCCCTTTTCTAGAGAGTCTGTTCCTTTCTTCTCCTGCCTGATCAGTCAGCCTGCATAAGCTTCTACTTTTGTAATTGGCTCCTCTGTGAAACTTGGTCTCTGACCACACAGCAAACAGCAAGACTGGTGACAGAGAAGGTAGAGAAGAGTCTAGAATGGACAGCATCTAATCTAATCTCTAGGAAGGTAAATCCAATTGATCTACCCTGAGTCAAAGTGAATACAAGAACGGTGGCCCCTGAGAATTCATACACAGGGCACAAGGCCCCTACTATTGATAAAGATTCAAGGTTTTTTAAGTCTGGTTCCCCTAAAAATCTCATTATTTCTGCATCCTACAATTCTAGAAACTTGCCATTTTAGAACTTTCTGCCCTTGAGAAATGCCTCCTGCAATAAAGAGAAAGGGGGACTGCCATTGTATTCTCAATATAGCTTTGAAGGTTGAGCCTCTTTCTCAGCCTGCGGCCTGTAACTCAGAATATAGCAGAGAGCAGAGTCTAGAAGGCAAGGACATATCCAAATTACACCTAGACGGTAGCAGCAGAACAGATGACATATATTTTAAAAGTGTTCTCCTCAAACTGATATATAGATGAGTGCAATCCAAATACCGTAACAATTCTAATATACAGTTTTGGGAAACTTGACAAGCTAATCATCGTTTATATGGAAAAGGAAAGTTCCAGAATAGCCAAGACTCTCTTAAGAACTGGTAGGAACAATAGCCCTACCAAATATGATTTATCACAAAAATTACAGTAGTTAACATAATGTAGTAATGGTACAAGCAGAGACAAATAGCAAATGGCGTAAAATAGAGTCCAAGAACAGTCTCACATATATGTGGACATTTGTTTTAAGACAAAAGTAGCATAGTAGAACAGTGGGGATAGGATTATCTTTTTGAAAAATTAGTTCTGTGTCAACTGGATACTCGTGAAAATTTTTTTTTACCTACAGTTCTAGATCACACCACTCTAAAAAAAGCAATTCCATGGGGATGCTTTGATGGCTCAGCAGGTTAAGCTAAGTGCTCACTTTGCAGCACCGAGGACTGAGGATCGAATCCCAGTCCCAGCTCGTGTGAACCCATGTGCTGAACTGGGATGCGCTTCTCATGCAGAAAGCCTCAGTTCAGTTCTCACCAGGGCAAGCTTCCCATGTGGGAGACCCCTGGCTCGGTTCCCACCTTGCACAGCCCCCGCCCACCTGTGTGGAATGAAACTATGTTAAAAACTGATGACCTGCAACTATGGAGACTGCTTTGGGCCCTCCCTCTTCCCTCTGTCTCTCTCTGTCTCTTTCTCTTTCTCTCTCTCTCGCGCGCGCTCTCTCTCTCTCTGTCAAAAATAATAAAATAAATCTTAAAAAAGGAAATGAAAAGAATCTCTAACTTGGGACTGTGAGTTCTGACAAGTTTTGGTGTCAGGGAAGAGGTACAAGGACCTCCCAAGAAGAACTCATCAGCTCTTCCCTTTTTTCTTCCCTTCCCATCTGTGAAATGAGAGGATCACATGGCTTTTCTCTTTTATTTCCAAACATTAAACCAACCTTGCATCTCTTTGAGAAACCTCATTTGGTCATGATGTATTACTTTCTTTATACATTGTTAGACATTATTTTCTAAATACTTAAGGATTTTTGCATCTGTTTTCATGAAGGATATTTATTTTTGGTTTTTCTTTTTGTAACACTATGTCTGCTTTTATTATCAGTGTAATGTTGACTTCATAAAATGAGTTGGGAAATGTTCCCTCCACTTGTTTTCTGAAAGAATTTGTGTTAGGACTGGTATTTTCTTCATCATGTATTTGACAGATTGACCAGAAGAGCTATCAGGGCCTGGAGATTATATTTTGGGGAACATTTTTCAATTAAAAATTTAGGTTTTTTTTTTTAAAGATTTATTTTATTGGTTTTGTTCCTCACAGGTGGGCAGGGGCCATGCAAGGCAGAAGCTGGGCAGGGGCCTTTCTCATGGGAGGCACACCCCCTCGAGCCAGGGGCCAAACCAGGGGGTGAGAACTAAGCTGGGAGCCTCTTGCATGGGAAGCTCACCCCAGTTCAGCATACGGGTCCACTTGTGCCTAGGCTGGGATTTGATCCTTGGTCCTTGGGGCTGTGAAGTGAGTGCTTAACCCACTGAGCTATCCTCGCATTCCCCAAGATTTAATGTTTAAATAACTATAAAGCATTACAGATTTTCCACATTTTTGTCATTTATGGAAATTTATATCTCCACAGAAGTTATTCATTTTATCTAAAATGTTAAATTTATTGACAAAATTCACTTTAATATTTCCTTATTCATTTAATGTCTATAGAATGTGTAGTAATACCTTTTATTCATTATATTTGTCCTTTCTGTCTTTTCTCCTCCTCCTCCTCTTTCCCCTTCTCCTTCTCCTTTTTTCTTGGTTATTTTAGCTAGAAGTTTATCCATGTTGTTGATATTTTCATCAAAGCAGCTTTTGGCTTTGTTTTATCTATTGCTTGCCTATTTTCCATGTGATTGATTTCTGCTGTTTACTATATTTCTTTGCTTCCACTTGTTTTTATTAAAATTTGCTCTTCTTTTTCTGGCTTCCTAAGGTGGAAGCCTCACCATCAATACTGTATTTCGGTTCTTTCTCGGACTAGTATTTAAAGCTGTGAATTTCCTTTCTCCTCCCCCTCCCCTCTTCCTTCCACCCCTATCCTTTCCAGTTTACTGCTCCACAAATTCTTAGCTGCTTCACACTTCCTGAACCTCAGTCTATGCCTCCTGAACCACACAATATTGCCATACTCAGCTTGGGTTCCCCTTTCCTGCTTATTTCAGAAAGTCTCCCAGTAGAAATTCAGGGCAATTGTAGGGAGCATCTCATTCGTATCCCTACTCTCAAGAAACCACAAGCCAGCATCATGTATCTTGTCCAGTTGTTTGCAACAAGAGGGCAAGCCAGTCCCAGCTACTGTATTGTGGCTAAAAGTCTTGTTTTGTTTTGTTTTTGTTTGTTTGTTTTCAAGGAGCAGATATGTTTTATTCAATTCATCCAGTAACTATTTGGCGGGGGTGGGGTGGGGGGGTGTGTGTGCTCCAGACACCATGCACTAAAGAACAAGCACGGGGGAAGCCGGAATGGCTCAGTGGGTTGGGTGCTCACTTTGCAGTGCTGGGGACCGAGGATCGAGTCCCGGCCCCGGCCCGTGAGGACCCATATGCTGGGCTGGGAGCTCCCCCAGTTCGGTTCTCTCTCTGTCTCTGTATCTCTCTCTCTCTCTCTCTCTCTCTCTCTCTCTCTCCCTCTCTGTCAAAAATAAATAAATAAATAAATATATATATATATATATATATATATATATATATATATTTAAAAAAAAAGAAAAAGAACAAGCATGCTGGTGGCCATAATAGGGGAAACTGACTCAGGCAGAGAGTGGACAGGTGTTGAGGCAGAGACCTGGAAGGTCCTAGGCACTCTGACCCAGGTGGCTTGAGCTGGGGCTACAGCTTCTAGGAGCCTCAAATTTGCTCAAGACCCATTTTTTTGTTTTGTTTTGTTTTTTTTGCTTCCAGGAAGCTCTTGCTGCCTGACCTGCTCATGGTTCATGAGCGCAGTGCCTGGTATTTCTGGTGTGAGTGTTTCAGTTCCTCCCCTGGAGAGTGAGGCCCACGTGGAGGCCTTTAGTGAACATCTTTTTACAGGCTGCACAGTCCATGAGGTCAGGACACTGCTTGTCTTGTTCAGTGGTACCCTCAGCACCAGCTGCAAAGCCTGGCCTGGTAAGGTGACTGGTTCATGTGCAATGAACACAGAATTAACCTACTTCCCCCTGCCTTCCAGCAGAGGACACTGTGGCAGCAAAAGTTATGATGACAAAGGTGGCCAATCTGCCAGGGGAAAATTATGAATTATTACAAAGTCACAGGAAGTCTCTGATTACCTACATCACAAGAGCGTATTGGTGTGCATAAATGTGTGGACAGAAGTTCTAGCTGACCTTGGTCCTGATGTTCACTAGGTTTCAGGTCCCTTAGCATGGGGCCTGTGACTTACCTTGTCTCAGGCCCCCTAGGGAAGACTCAACCTAGAAGTCTTGTTTTCTTTTCCCACCCTGTATTTTATCTCCCCAATCTTCTTACCCAAATAGACATTAATTCTATACTATGTACAACTGGTCTTGCACCATATAAAGTTGGCCTGATCATAGTTTTAATTAACAGTATTATAAACCTTAGCCTTTTCTAGCTGTTTCAATCAACATTGTTATTAAAAGTCTATCCATATCACTGTAGTACACCTAGTTGGTGGTTCTAACTGCTGTATAGTTGTCTCACTGGCAGTGCATAGCTGTTTATTTAGATTGTTAGTATGTTATGAAATAGTGATTTTTTTTTCCCTTATAAAAGTTTCATGCATTCTCTGTTAGGTTAATTCCTAGATAGTTCAGTTTGTTGCTAATGTAAATGGTATTTTCTTTTCTATTATATTTTCTAGTTCATTTCCCTGTTATCTGGGTCTCTGCATCTGATCCTTATTGAGAGGTAACCCAGAAATTTCAAGAAAGATCTGCAACCTCAGACACTGGATGAGAAGTTAGAGGGTCTGCACTACTCTGTCTTCCAGTTTTTCAGTATTTGTCAATGCATAGTCTCAGCATTTAGAAGCACACTGATGGCCTGGAGTGACCCAAGATAAACAGAAGCAGCCCCAGAGAACCACTGGGCTAGCCTGTGCTGAGCTGGGCTATGATAAATTTAAAGTCCATATCAGGGCACTAGGAGAACATAAGATGTGGAGCTGGGATGCAGAGAAGATGAAGCCACAGCAATTCTAACCCCTCTTCCTTCTGAGACTCTACCCAGCCCAAGCCCGGTGTGGAGGGAGGGCTGCTGGAGCACCAAACCCAGGCTGAAAGAGTAGCAGTTTGGCTGGAATACAGTCTTGCTAGTTGTCCCAAAGCTAACAGCGTGGCCCTGTAGAAGAATGGTTTTCTTCGTCTTGGGAAGGTAATGAAGACTTCAAGAGGTTATTTGAAACTTGCTAGGAAACAGACCCATGGTTCACAGTGACAAATAACAGAAGCACTTCCCCAACTCAGTGTGTGATAAAAATCTGTTTCTGAATGATGTAAGGGTTTATGTAATGATGTAAGCAGAAGAAAATCACAGTGCCAACTGGTCAGACATCAAATCAGCCAGGAAACATTTACCAAACACCTATATCTGTCCATATTGTGCCAGGTACTGGTAATAGCGATGGAGCAGATATATTTCTTATTCTCAAGTAATTTAGATATAAATAAATTCACTTATTACAGTATTCTAGTAACTAAATATTTGTGGTAGAGCATAGTGCAAAGAAAAACTGAAGTAGGGGCTATAGAGTCCAAAAAGGTTTTTGAAAGATTACCTGTGAACTCATTACAAACACTGGGTATGAGTATGTGCTTTCTAGATGGATAGTGCTGGGGAGAGCCTTCCAGGCCAAGGGACAGGAGCTAAAGCAAGGAGTCATGAAGTCGCATGCTGGGTTCAGGAAACTGCAGACATGTCCACACAACTGATATGCTCAACACTGTGTCCCCCCAGACCTAAACACCTCCTGGAACACACTGTGTCGTGAATGAATAAGTACGTGAAGGAAGGAAGGAAGGACAGAGTGGGGAAGAGCGCAGGCTTTGGAGTCAGTGTTGAGGTGATTACTAAAACCAGGATGATCCTTTATGGTAGGCCTACTTTTGGTTCTTTTAAAACAAACTCCATTATATAAGGCATCTAGAGTAGTCAAATTTATTGAAATGGGGTGGCTAGGATAGCTCAGCGGTTGAGTACTTGTCTCAAATCATGAGGTCTGGGGTTTGATTCCCAGCCCTGGCCCATGCAAACCTGTATGCTGGACTGTGGCACACCAGGATGGCTCAGTGGCAAAGATTCTTGCCTCCCATGCAGGAGGCCCCTACTTCGGTTCCCGCCCTGTGTGACACCACATCCACCTGTGTGGAATGAAACCATGTCACAACAAATGATGCACAACTATGGAGACTGCTCTGGCCCCTTCCCCTTTCTCTATCTCTCACCTTCATTCAAACAATAAACCTTAAAAAAAAAAAAAAAGGAATCAGTCTGAGAAACTCCCGTGATAGAATCTTCTTCTGGAGTTATGGAGATTGGAACAGCTGTCAAATCATTAATCACATAAACTCTTGGCCTTCTTTGGTGTACCTCTTTATTATAGGAACATAGTCTTCCATGAGAACCTAACAGCAGTCTCCTAAGGTCCAAGATGTCCTCACCAGTTTTCTCATGTATCAGTCACCGTTTGGTCAGTCTCTGCCACAGTGGCCGTCTTTGTTTCAGTTTGACAATTTCACACACTATCCCCCCCCCCCCCCCCAGAAGCAGTATGGCTTTTGCCAGTGTCATCCTCTTTGCACCGCCTGTGACGGCCCCGGTACAGGCCGTCACTCTCCGCCAGATTAACATTCCCACTCAGGATGAGAGTATTTCCATATTGCTTCCAGTGTAGAATCCTCACCAATACCACTTCATCTAAGTAGTACTCAGCCAGGCGGGCCACCAGCCGTAGGCCAGTATCGATGGCCTCTCAAACTGCGGGTGGTAATCGCTTCACCGGTCCAGGACTGTGCTGACTCCATTCTTTCTTCTACTTTGTTCGGAAGACCGTCAACTTCTTTGCCTTGCGCACTGCCACTGTCGCTCTGACGGTCCTGTGACACCGATCCACGCGTGTAAACCCTCAGTGGGCAACGCAGCCGTCTTTGTTGCTGTGGTTCGCTCACTAGCCGTGGTGCGCCAGCCCCTGCTCCGGGACCATGGACCGCAGGGCTTTAGCATGGTCTTGCCGACCGCGTGGACCCAGCAGGAAGTCGAGCGGTGCCACGCGGCAGCCACAGTGAGGCCAGGCCCTGGACCCAGCCTGGGGGAAGGCGCGGCGACCCGGGAATGTCCTGAAGCGGGAGAGGTTTCTGACTTCTTCCAAAAGCTTTTTTAGGAAGTGACTGGCCCCGGTGAGGGTCAATCGTAAATCCACTTCCGCGGCCGGCCACTGGGTGGCGATACCCTCCTGGCCGCATCCGGGGCGGTCCTAGTAACCACGCCCCGTCCTCGGGAGCGGTGGGAGGTGGGGCCAGCGCCCCAGGGGGCGGGGCGTGACTAAGATTCTGGGCGGGGTTATGGGCGGGTCCGAGCGAGGACAGAGGGAGGAGGCTTATGTAGGACGCTGTTGCCTGGAGACGGTCCGTGGCCCCACTCCGCAAGCTTGGAGCAGACGGTGAGAAAGTCCGTCCAAACCCAGCAGAGCCAAGGCCATGGCTGGACGTCACAAGGAAGTGGTTCTCGATGAAGTCCATCAGAACCAGATCTTGAGGGAATTGTACCTCAAAGAGCTACGAACCCAGAAACTCTACACGCAGTACCACGTGAATCCCCTGCGCAAGGGTGAGAGGGGCACCGCAGGGTGGAGAAAGGGGAGACGGGGGATGCCAAGGAAGGAGGAGCCAGCCTGGGGTGCTGGACAAGGAGAGGCCGGACTGGGGCCGAGCACAGGAGATGCCTTCTCTGATCTAGCCCCGCTTCCTAGACTTCAGAAACTCTTTTAGTGGGGGAGTGGGAGGTTCTCCCTGGAAAATCACATGAAATATATTGGATATATTAAGTTGCACCCAGGTCATAATTAAAATAATGTTGTTATTAAAAAGTTGAGGGGAAGCCAGGTTGGCTCAGCAGGTTAAGCACTCGCTTTGCAGCCCCCGGGACCGAGGATCGAATCCGGGCCCCGGCCCCTGCAGACCCATATGCTGAACTGGGGTGTGCTTCCCATGCGGGAGGCCTCCAGTTTGGTTCTTGCCCCCGGGTTTGGCCTCTGCCTCAAGGGGGTATGCCTACCATGCGGGAGGCCCCAGCCCAGTTCCTGTCCTGCACTCCCCATCCACCTGTGTGGAATGAAACCATGTCGAAAACTGATGAGGTACAATGGAAACTGTTCTTGGACTCTCCCCCTTCTTTCTGTCTCTCTCTGCCTCTGTCTCTGTCTCTCTGGCTCTGTCAAAAACTATGAAATAAATCTTTAAAAAAAAGTTGAAATGCTTTTTATGATTTTGCTTTGAAATAGTTATATTTGGCAGGCTTTATGTTTTGTTTTGGTGTTTGGTTTGTTTTTAACAAGTTTAGGGGTTTTTTTCAGGCTTCTTATACTACCTTAGGCCTTTGGAAAGTTCAGGGGTACTAGACTCAGGGCCCACAGTGTCTCCCTGTTAAAATGGCCCTACCCTCCACTCCTCACTGCACATTCTCTGCGCAATTTCATCTGGTCCCATAACATCAGCTCCTGAATGCCATGGAGGCTCACATGGAGCTATCTGTCCAACATTCTTTGGCTCTCTGGTATATCCCTGAAGGCCAGAGCTATCCAAGAAAACATTCAGCAGTGATGAAAATGTACTATATCTGTGCTGCAAAATGGTAGCCATTAGCTGCATGGGGCTTTGGAGCACTTGAAATGTGGCTAGTGTAACTTAGGAATTAATTTTAATTGTATTTAACTTTATTCAAATTCATATGTGGCTGATAGCCACTGAACTGGACAGTGATACTCTAGACTGTGAGGTCCTTGAGGGCCTTATTCCCTAGTGCCCAGCACAATACCTGAAATGTGACAGACACTGAGAAAATACTAAATGGCTGCCTGACCTAAGAGGGTCTCAGAGAGGGAAGCGAGTTAGTGTTTTAACATGAAGCTGTGATGCTTTTTTTCTCTAGTTCACACTATCACGAGAAAGCCCATGTCTTGGCATGATAATTTGGAGGAACCTGCAGATGGTAAGTCCTGGGGTTTGAGAATACCACTCAGATAGAGCACACAGAGGCTGAAGAGAACTTGAAGAGTAGAGTTACCTTGGGGCAAACATCAGTCCTCTGCTTTGATCATCTGAAAACTGGACTCATACTAACCAAACTCACAAGAGACTGACATATTCAACCATACTGCCAGTTTATTAACTTCCAAGCCAACAAAAATGTGCCTAATGGCCTTAACATTGCATTCATTCATTCACCAAACATCTATGAGCTGTTATACCCACATATTCTGGAGTTATACCGAGTTCAAATCCTGATTCTGCCACTCATTAACTGTGTGACTTTGGGCAAGTATTTTAAATCTTCCTGATCTTATCACTTAGGACCATTGTGAGGATTAAACAAAATAATGTAAGTGCTTAGAACTGTATGTGATACATGGTGATCAAGAAATGTTAATTAATATTATTTTCATTACTGCTATGTGAAATGTGGGGTAGGGAATCTCATACCTTAGTGAAGAAGACAAAGACTAGGATTAGGATGGCAACAGCATAGCAAACAGGTGCCTAAATCAGGTAATAGAGTTCTGGGAAGTCTTTCTAAAGGAGTTAGTAACAGGCTGAGAAGGAGTATGTCAGGTATAGAACTGCGGAAGGCAAATCCAAGTTAAATGGAAAGGCACAGAAATGAGAGAGACCACCATGGCTTTAGAACTGTGAGTAGTTTAGCTTGTCTGCAATAAACAGGTAGATGGGAACCACTTGTGGGAATGAGTGAAGAGAGATTTGATGGAAAGCCTAATCCTTCCTGGCAAGCTTCTCTCCTTCCCCTCTACCTTTTTGAAGTAGAATATGATGGAGGACGGATGTAGGACACATAAAAGGATGGGGAAGGAGGTGTGGCATGAGGGGAGCACAAAGGATCACTCAGTACAGTGGAGACAGACACATGAATGACTAATGATGAGAGCATAATCAAAGGAGGAAAGTCCAGGAACGTCCAACTACAAAGCCCAGGTTCTTCCTATTGTCAAAATGCCTCCCTCAAATTGAGAGTTGATAGTGTAGAAACTGAAACTGAAAATGTGTCTAAGTCCTTCACCTGTGGAGTTACACCTAGTGTTGACAACCAGACTTACTTCAACTCAGAAAGATTTAACCCTCAGTCTTTACAGCCCCTTCACCTCACTCTGGGCCATAGCTACATTGGCCAAACTTGCTCGTGCCTCAGGGCCTTTGCTCTTACTGCCTGTGGTGTGCTTTCCTTCTGCCTTTCTCAGGGCTGGCACCTGCTTTGGCATCCAGAAAAGCAGCCTCTCACCATCTTGTCTGACATAAGCAGCCAGATCTCTGTATGCCCCTTTGCCTGTCTTCACAACTGGCATGACTGCCTCCACCATTGGGTTGGCTTTTATCATTGTAAACTGTGTCCCCTGTCTTCCCCACCTAGACCACGAGTTCCAGGAGAACAGAGACCATGTCTGTCTCACTCTACTCTACCTCAGGGCCATCACGCAGAGTTTGTTTCACGTATTAGTTGGAAGATAAGTGGAGGAAGTGAACACCCATGGTGCGAGTCCTAAGCAAGCCGCTGAGGCCAGGTGCTCTGTCCAAGGAAGGGTATGGGGTCAGAGTAAAATGCACAGGATGACTCAGTGGTCCCAAAGCCTGACTTCTTTGTAATGCATGCCTGGTCTTGCAGACAGGTTTCTGAAGCTTATTCACCATGCTGCCCAGGAACCAAGGAAGAAATACCCAGAGACACAGACTGAAAGCCAAGAAATTGGATGGGACTCAGATCCCTTGGTAAGTGTGGCTCCTTTACTCAGGAAGCACAGACAGTGGAGATGAGGGCTGAGAGAGCAGAGAATGAACCAGGCTGCTTGCGTTTCAACTCTGCCTATCACTTACTAGCTATGTGACACTGGGTTAAGTGACTCGGCTCTTTTATGACTCGGTTTCCTCAGTGTAAAATGGAGATCTTATGGTACTGACTTCACCAGGTTATTTGTAAGGTGCATGAACAGTGTGTGGCACATAGTAAGTACCATGTAAGTGTTAAAGGTTGCTGAAGACAGACTGCCTTATTTGCTCTACCAGTGATTAGTAGAATGGTCTTCAGCATGTCACTTAACACCTCTAAGTTCTGTAAACTGGGAAGGTAGTAACAGTCCTACTACCTTCATTTGATTAGAAGGGCACCCGTAGCTGCTGCAAGGAGCTTGGGAAATGGAACCTTTAGCACATCATCACCGTAAATCAAGTTTGTCCAACCCGTGGCCTGTGTGCCACATGCCACCCAGGACAACTTTGAATGTGGCCCAACACAAATTTGTAAACTTTCTTAAAACATAAGATTTTTTTGAGTGTTTTTATTTTTTTTTATTTTTTAACTCATCAGCTATTGTTAGTGTTGGTGTATTTTATGTGGTCCAAGACATTTCTTCCAGTGTGGCCCAAGGAAGCCAAAAGGTTGGATGCCCCTGCTCTAGATATAGGGTTTGTTATTATACTAAGGAAGAAATGCAGGCTTTTGAAGAGACAACTTGAAGAACTTCCTGCCACTCATGACTTTTAACTGTTTGTCTTTTATCACACAGGTATTCATTTTTAAGTAGTCATTGTGCCAATTCTTCCCATAGTTTCTGGGTTTGGGGCCTTGCTTAGGAACACCTTCAACATTAAGAGCTACACAACAAACTTTTCTTCTCTGTTTTTCCCTAAGTTGTGTTTTTTTTAACACTTGGCTTTTAGTTCATGTGCATATTTTCTGGGTGACGTGAAGTTGGAGACTGTGCCTCAGCTGTATCAGAGCCTCCATCATTGCCTCGAACGCACCAGGGTCTTGCACACCCTGTAGCTCCACATGTACTGCTCCTGCAGCCACCTCCTGCCCCCTGGATCATTGTCCTTGAGGACTCCTCCTCAGCCTCCCAGACAGCTCAGGAATCACCACTTGCATCAAGTCCCGTTGAGGGACTTCTGCCCCCACCAGGCAGAGTGGGGCACTACCCCGTACTTCTCTAGCAGTGTGCCTCCTGCTGTTGCAGCATCAACTCTACTCCAGTGTTTCAATGTAACAGGGTGGCCCTGGAGCCAGACAGCCTGAGTTCCAATCTCTGCTCCAACACTGTCTAGCTGTGTGACCGAAACTCTCAACCTCCATTTATTTACCTTAAGACAGGGATAATGATGACACTTGAAGGTTTGTGGTGAGGATTAACTGAGCAATGTATATAACCTGCTAGGATTGTACCTAGCACATAGTAAGTGTTCAAGAAATGCAGCTCCTATGATGTCAATGAGGAAGAGTAGAAAGGAGGGCATATGGCCGCACTGAGGACCATCAGGTGCTGCTCCTGGCCCCTTGGCTTGATCCCAGTTGTCTCTGACCTTTGAGTAGTTTTCTAGTGTGCTCGTTTCCCACACACTCCCAAAACCCTGTCTTCTCTTATTTCCACTATGGAGAACTGACCTTCTTGCCCACCTCTACAACTCTAGTCCAGGGCGTGTGGCTCTGACACAGGGGCATTGCAAGATGGGAAGGGGTGGCTTGTTAAGTCAGGTTTTACCAGCGAGGACAGCTAATAGCTGCTCACTGGTAACAGCTCTACAGATATGGGGCATCACCTTGCAGAGAGGACACTGCAGGAGACAGGGTGCGGGTTCCAGTGGGAGCCCTGCCACTTACACAGGGAGGACTGAGTTCCAGAGGGAAAGGTTGGGTTAGACAGCTGGAGAAGACATACATGCTCAAAGGGAAATATATGTGCATGTGGCAGGGGGGAGAGGAGAGTTGTGAAGGAAAGTAGGTGAAGATGAAGATAAAAATCATCTAAGTTAGTGATTTAGCACCCCAGAAAAGTATTACAAAGCACAGATATTTTAATGCACTATTCTTCATTTTTCTTAAGAGTAAGAGGTTTCCATGGGTATACAGTGTGCATGTAGAAATGTTGCACCTCTGACCAGCACAAGTCATGGCAATCTTACCATGCCATGACAGGAGGGATGAGTATAGCTGCCCTGACCAGCCCTGCCCTGCTCAGAGCCCCCTAGGCCTTGCAGATAACTGACTGTGTGGCCCCCACATCAGTCAGCACCATGGAGTTATAAAGGGCCTGCAAATACACCACATCTGTTCATTATAAACCAGGGACAATGCCATCAGATTGCACTGGTGGCATAGTAAGAAAGTATAAGCAAACAAACGTTATATCCAGGTGTTATGCAACAACCCTAAAGGGTCATTACACTGGAGTTTCAGAGTGATGTGGTTTGGGCTGAAGAGGTTTGATAGGCCCCCAATTAACTTAGGACTCCATGCCCCCTGGCAGTATCTCACCCTGGACAGAGAACCCCCAACCCCAATACTGAGACACTGGGGAAACCACACACAATGAATATGGCTCAGCCTCTGGTCTAATAAAATATGCTAAAAAGTATCTTTTAACTGTCCAGTGGAGCTTCTATAAAATTTATGTCAGTGCTCACTGTTCTGTGTAACTACTCCAACACATTCATTCATTCGTTCATCAAATATGTACTGAATCCCTAGTGTGCGCTATACTGTTCTAAATGCTGGGGCTAAGCAGTGACTAAAACACAGCACCTGTCTTCCTGGACCTTACATTCCAGTGCAGAGTCCATAGGCCTCCAGCTTAGGAGAGGAAAGGGACATGCAGCAACTTTGCATAGGTTATTGTCAGCAACTCTCTTGATGTCAATGTTGCCATCTTCCTTTCACAAATGGCAGCAAAGAAAAGCACTAGGGGCCATGTATCAGCAGAGTGGGGCCTGATTCAAGTTCAGGTCCATCTGACTTCAGACCCAGGCCTTCCCCCTTCCCCATAAGCTTCTTTCTAGTGCTCACCCTCTCCTCTCTAGGTCAACCCAGAACGTGATGATCACAGGCTGAACCACTTCAGGGTCCACAAAGACATCACTCTGTACAAGGCTAAAATGTGGAGCTTGGGAGAAGATGATCGCCACAAGTAGATTTCCAGCAGCGGATACAACCGGTCTTTAATGCCCAAAGTGTGTGCTGTCTAAGTACATAAAGATTAAAGCCTGAACTTTTCCTAGCCTGAGCCTCACATTTCTCCTTTCTGCCCAAGTCCACTGGTTCAAACCCTCAGTCTTATAATCTAGTGGATGAATTCCAGTTAAATATGGCAAACTAAGTGCAAACAATCTCTCTGCCTTCCCAGGCCCCAGTAAGGGATAATGAAGGGATGCAAAAGGTATGAACCCACAACAGAAAGAATGGGAGAGAATCATTAGCAACTAAGAAAACTGAAGATACGATTAGAAGTGGACAGCTGATGGAAGGGAGGGGGAAGCCACAAAACACAAGCCAAATGGGATACCTCTAAGCATGGAGCCCACACCCGTCTTCCCAGGACTCCGAGACAGAGTGGGGTGTGAAGCAGGAAACTGTAAGGACATTGATAGTTTCCAGGGTGTCCCATTCCATACATACCAGTAGCCAGGCATGTAACACTGTCACACTGGAGGGCTGTTCCTAGAGAAATGGGAAAAACCTGGGGCTCAGGGACAATACCGGTAAGTAAAACACAGGTTAGGAATGAGGTATGAGGCTGAAAACAATCAATGAAAGTCTAAAAGGGGAGGCTGAACCCTTAGCCCACATGTATTTTATATTTTTACCCTGGGAGTAAAGCTGATAGAATCCTGTATGGAAAAATAAAACATTTCTAGAACAAGACCTGGACATAGTATCATTTGAAGGTCCTATAAAAAAAGAGCCAGGAAACATCCAGGATGAACACAGGTGTTAGGAGAGTGGCACATGCCCAGGGTGGGCATAAACCAAGGTGACCAGTTTTTAACATTGGTAAAGCGGGACACCATTGACTGGGAGGGAGGGGGTTCTTGATTAAAAATTTGGTCTATCTCCTGCCGTTCCCTAGCTTGTCGTGCATTCTTTCCAAAAATCAAGACTTTTTTAAAACGCCGCGGGACACAAGACAAATTGTTAAAAATCGGGACTGTCCCGTCAAAAGCGGGACGTCTGGTCACCCTAGCAAAAACGCTACGTGACCACTACCCACCACCAATCTGTCTTCCACCTGGCTGTTCCTGAGCTATGTCTGAAAGGATGAAGTCATAGGCTGCTGAGATCAGCCCTGCTTTTGGAACCTGACAAGATCAAATGGAAGCCTGCAAACCTGAATGGCTTAGCCCTAAAGAAATATTTTCATACAATATGATGAATTAGACTTATCACTAATAACTATGTGGGAATCCAGAAATGTGCCAGTTATCTCTGAACTATAATCCTTTTACTATAAGGATCTGTGTTCAAAGACCAGAGGGTAACCTGTGGTATTATGGAAAAATATTTGCCCTTGATCCCCAATTCTGGATATAGAGCTCCTAAAATCCTTTCAATTTCCTTAAATGCTCTGAATAAGGAACAATTAGAGAAGAACAAACACTTGGGGACAAAATGAAAAATGAAAAGCTATTAATAAAACATAGCTATTAATAAAATGATTAGAAAAAATAATCAAAGAAGTCTGTCCCCTAAGGTGTAACTTCAATACAAGAACAAACTTAGATCACCATCAAAAGTTCGACATTTTACAAATTCTAGAATTATGATGAATAAGGGGGAAGTTATCGAATAAATCTTCCCAAAACCACAGCTTGAATCTTTCCAAATACCCTAATCAAAGAATGAACACAGGAGCACACCAAGCCAAGGCATCGTGGAATTTCAGATCGTAGAGAGAAGAAAAGTTTCCAGAGAAGAATGAGAACTAGAATGGGACCGACTTCTCATTGGCAACAAGGGAGGCCACAAGACAAGAAAAGCATGCCAAGGAAAATTTATACCATTCATATTAAAGGCAACTGCAGAAATGCAAAGAGACAAGAAATTCACCTTTCATGTTCCTGTTCTTAGGAAGATACTAGACAATGGTGTAAAGCAAAAGGAGGCATAAACTGACAGAGGAAAATATGGGATCCAGGGAATAGAGGAGCCAACCTAGAAGGTCTAGAAAAGAGAAAGGGTGACAGTTGTATGATAAGACCTTGATTATAGCAGAAAAATTGTAAGATGGATAAAATGATGAAACATCTAGAAAATGACCATAAAGAAAAATTTTATATAGAAAAACATAAGGTGATAATTAACTGAAGGAAAAACCAAAAATTGTATTACACAGGCAATATTTTCATAGTTCATTTAGCTCTCCAGTGACTGGTATTTAGACAATCATGATATGAACACTGGTTACTGATTTCTCTGAAATAGAGATATAACTGTTTGGGAGGATGGGGAAGAGGAATTGATGAGGGTGTTCCATCTTCATCTCCATAAAAGGAAGGCAATTGGACTCAAAATGTCTGAATTATTACCAAAAAATAGAAGTACTATTTAATATGTAAAAGTAACTTCCAAATATTTTAGTCTTAACCAAGTTTTCACCCAAAGGTATATGTTTCTTTGATACTGTTTTAGTTTATTGAACAAATTTGTACAAAAAGTAATCAACCTAAGGGATCCAATTGTATTATGAAATCCTAATTCTTCAAGCATTCCTTTTTCTTGGTTCTGTGTATACAAAGATGCTGTTTAGCGTGTTCTACTCTTCATTTTCTCTCTTGTCCGTTTTCCAGGTCTCTTCTACAGAAAAAGAAACACCACATGTGGTCACATAGCAACTTGGCCTTCTGCCCCAGGGTCAGGATACAAAGGGAAAGAAAGGGAGTGAGGAGGTATGGGGAGGGGGAGGAGGTTGATCCAGCCCCTCACCAGGGGCTCACTTACCTTTGATCCTTTCTTGCCAGGCCTCTTAAGGCCCTTGCCATGAGCTATCTTGGCCCTGAAGCCAGATACATCATCATAGCTCTCACGAGTATTCCATTTGGAGCCTTTCTTCTTTCCACCAAAACCAAACTTCTGGTTTTTATAGCGTCGTTTGGCATTGGGACTGGAAAAAATCAGTCTTACAGGTTACACACAGCACTGCAAATTCTGATGAATCTTACTGTCCAGCAATACCTTCAGTATTCTGTCTGTAACTAGACACTACTATTACCCAAAATCTCACCTTTGGCCTTCCTCTTTAACAAATTCTCCAGAGAAGCTCATCTATTTGTTGTCTTAGCAACCAGAGCAGGAAAACAAAGGAAGAACCAGGAAAGGATCCACACATTCTGTGGCTCACCAGTTACCTTTGAAAAACTTTCTATTTTAACTGAATCTGCTAAATTATCCTCAGTTGCTTCTAGTCCTCTCAGGGATATAGGCATGCAGTTAACATTCAATGTAGTAAGTCTCAAAACTGGTCATCCCACAGGAATCGCAAACTCAGCATTCCAAAGCCGCGCGCCATCTCCCGTCCTAGTCTGGTTTCACCTCCTGGTTTCACCTCCGATAGCTATGCTCTAGCCACCAGCCTAAAAACCTGACAGTCGGCCTTCAACCTTGATTATTTCTTTCACTCTCTACACCCAATTTAATTACCGAGTCCTCAGAATTTGACCTCTTAAAAATTCCTTCAATCCATTTTCTCTTCTCTATCCCCACGACTACTTTCAGGTCATTCATTATCATTATTCTTCTGGACTTTTCTAATAGCCCCCTAATCAATTTCTCTGCCTCCCCCAAGTCTATCATTTACATAAGAACCACTGTAACTTTTTTTTTAAAACATGAATGCAACCTGCTCATTATTTTGAGTAAAGCCCATCAGTGTCTTCCCACTGCCTACTGGATAAAACCCAAGCTTCTGAACTAGGCAAACGCAGTTGGCCTCTGTGACTCAGCCCCGAGCCCTTTCTGGCTACATCTCACCACTCCTTGCCTCCCACTGTATTCCTAGTGACACCAAATGCTTGTTCCTCACACAACAACCTACTGTTCTCATCTCTAAGTTTTTGCTCATTGTTATTCGTGTTCTTCCTTCTTCCAAAAATCTGCATCTCTCCTATTCTCCTGGTTAATTCTTAAACATCCTTCAGACTAAGCTCAGGTGGGTCCCTCCTTCAGGAAGCCATCCCCAGACCCTGTTAGGAATTTCTACAATGTGTCTCCATACTACTCCCCACGTGCCTCCTCATAGCATTTACTACATTACACAGAAGAGATCATTACAGGCCTGGTGTCCAAGAATGCATAAAAGTGAACTAAAAAGGACAATAATAATAATAATCAAATTAGCCCTGTTAGCCTTCATAATACTATGAGGCATGTATAATTTTCTTATTTGTATAGATGAAAAAATTAACATTGAGAAAGGTAAAGTAACTTCTTCAAAGCTACCCTCCCCATGACTGGCAGAGTCCAGACCTGACCCTGAAGTCTATCATCTTAAACATCACACTGTGAGATAAGGAATCAACTTTTACTAAGCATTCACTTAAAATGAGCCAAATCCTTAAGTCACCTTCCTTTCATCTTCAAAGACTGATATGCCTACAAACACCCATCACACAGCCCTGCAAGGCTTGGCCACAGGCAGCAGATACCCTCTCTCAACTCTGAGGCCACTCCTTGTGGCTTTCCCTGCCATATGCATGAACTGCAGGACCAGTACACACCACAAAACAAAACAAAACAAAACACTTAATACCCCTTCTTTGTCTGCTGGCCTTTGGTGCCTTCCTTCGAGCCCCGTGCAACAGGTTTCTGATCTCCATCAAGGAAATCCAGTTTATCAGAGAAGCCTGGAAGAAGTACTTTGATTAGCACATCACATTTAACAAAAAGCTTAAACATCAAAAGCAGACTGTTGCTTACTGAATTGATTTTAAGAGGCACATCTTGCTCCCCACACCATTTCCAAATTTTAGGTCCAATAGTTCCAAACCAATCAAGGATCCAGAGCACTGGGGGTTAGCATTAGCAGGCACCCTGGCTCCTCGACATCCTTAGGAGAGAGAGATACTGACCTTTCTGGTATTTCTTAATGGTATTCATCATGTGTGTTTTCTCCTGCTGCCTCTTCTGAAGAACCTCTGTTTGCACCTGGAACATGGACACAGGACTATTACACGCATTCCAAACCATCACTACAAATGTCTGCATTCTCTCAATAACAATGCTGTTGATAATACTACCACCACTGAACGTTTACTGTGTGCCAAAACTATGCTAAGACTCTAAGTAATTTACATTCTCAGTTTAGCTTCTCAACAACCCAGTGAAGCAGAAATTCTGATCACAGCCCCCCACCCAAAATGAGGCACAGAGAAGTTAAGTGACTTGCCCGAGTCACACAGTGGGAAAGTGCAGAGCTGAGATTCACACCTAAGCAGTCTGCACTCTTCCCCCATTATACAATCCTGCCTACAAAACTGTAGCAAATCACATTTAAGTCCACATCCAATTCTCCCTCATTAACTGTATCTGGGCAAATTAAACATCTAACCTACTGTTACTAGGCATAAAAGTACCAACAGAAAAAAACAATTTCCCTAAAAAACAAAAAAGCTTTAAGGACAAAAAGATATGCTTTTACTCTCGGTCAGTGTTTTTCAATCTCAACACTACTGACAATTTGAACAGGATAACTCTCTGTTGAAGGGTGGACAGCCTATCCTGAGCATTGTAGGATATTAACAGCCTCTCTGCCCACTAAACTCCCATAGCATACTCCCCACCAGAAGTGGCAACCAAAAATGTCTCCAGACATTGCCCATGTTCCCTGGGAAGCAAAATCACCTCTAGTTGAGAATCACTGCTTTTAAGTTTCCTCAAATTAGAAAGTGAGTTAACAGACCCGACTGAATTTTTCTTTAAATTGGTAATGCAGTGCATGTCTGAGTTGATCTCATCATCTGCTAAGTCCACAGCTGCCTGTATGCAGAAGACCAGATGCTATCTATCCACATTGACTCTGCTCAATCCATCAGTGAAATGACTCCAAGTGAGGACAGCAGCTCAGCACCCAGGATCACAATGTTTATGTCCAAAATGTTGAGAGTCTTAACACCCATGCTGATCCTCCTCACACACATTTCTTCCCACAACCCTAACTTTAATTCCTGTCAACTTCTTTAAGTGACCATGAAATAAAGAAGAAAAGCCCAGAAAGGTTTTGTGGTATGCCTGCTCTGGTTTTACATTAGAACTCAGGCATTCATAGTTCAAATACACAGGTGCCATTTTTTTCTCTCACATTGAATGACAATCAATAATAATTCCTTTAAGGACTTTACAGCCATCTAGGCCAGTGGTTCTCAAATCAAGAGGCATGCTGCAATCACCTGAGGAGCTTTTGGGAAAAAGGAAGAAAACACGGATTCCTAGAGATTCTGAAGCCTAGAAATTCGTTTTGAAAAATTTCCCCTTGGGGAAGCCGGGATGGCTCAGTGGGTTAAGCGCTCACTTTGCAGTGCCGGGGACCGAGGATCGAATCCCGGCCCCAGCCCGTGCGGAACCATATGCTGAACTGGGAACTTCCCCCAGTTCAGTTCTCTCTCTGTCTCTGTATCTCTCTCTCTGTCAAAAATAAATAAAATAAATAAATAAATATACATTAAAAAAATTTGAAAACTTTAAAATCAATTAAAAAAAAAAAAAAAAATTTTTCCCCTAGGTGATTTTGCTGTGAGACTAGATTTGGAAATCACTGATCTGTACCCAACTCTTCAACTGTATAGATAAGCAAACTGAAGCCCAGAGAGCAGAAAGGCTCGCCTGCAGTTACCACACTATTCCTGGTGACACACTGGCACCAAGATTATGCTTATGAATACTGGCACACACACCCCACTGTGAGGTAATATGCACATGACTGAACACACACAGGGCATGGAACCAAAGCAGACCATGTAATCTGGCCTGAAAAACACACTCGGCCTTATCCTACCGCCTGACCCTCCGCCCTGTACACTTTCCTTCTCACCTTCTTTCCATATTTTCTAAGTGCTCGTAGTTGCTTAGCCTTTTCAGACTTCTCCATGGCAGCCTGTTTAACCTGCAGTTTCTGTCGAATCTAAAACACAAAATGTTGTCAGCTTGTTATATGAATCTGGGATGACCATTACTCAGGGTACACTGAAACAGGAAACAGATATTCCCAGTTCCACAAACTGTGGTGCTCAAAGGACCGTGAAAATCATCTATTCCAAGTCCTATGTCCAGAAAATATCCAGTCATGTAACCGTTCTCATTATACTGGACAATGGCTGGATTTTTTCCAGACAGCCCTCATACATGAGGACAATGAGACAGACCCAAAGGCTGAGCACTTTGTCCAAGAAAGCAAACATACCAGCGGAGGAGCTAGAATTTGAAAGCAACCTTCCCACTCCCACTGTGTACAGAACTGCCTGCTTGCAATTTTGACAGGAGAAACTTACTTCTCCCCATCCCTACTGTCTGTAGACTGAGGTTATGCTAGCATGCAGCCTTAGTTGCCTTCTCCAATATACCATATACACATTAAAAACTCCCAACAGATATCAGTCACCTAGCCTTTTCCACCAAACATATACATTTCAGTTAAAGAATGAGCAGTTGTCAGTGTGAATGTACAGAGATGTGGCTGGGCTCATCTCTAAATTAGCTTCCCCGAGTGCCACCAAGATGAGTTCCCTAAAATCCACCGTAGAAAACTGTATCAATACATCTTAAATTTTGTCAATTCTCTTCTTCCCAAAGTTAAACAAGGACCCAGTTCTACCTAAGTCTAAATTATATATCTGAGTTGTACATTAATACCTCATTTTACCAAAGAGAAAAGTGAGACCCAGAGAAAAATGAATTGTCTGTGAGTTGTAGCACTGCCCACTGGCAATGGTAGGATAAGAACTGTGTTTTTTCTACACACCATACCATGACCATGCCAGCTAGGAAATGCAAAAGGCCATCTTTACCCTGGGGACCACATTGCTTCCAGTGCATTTCCTCCCCTTAATTGTTTAAATTAGGAAAAAGTCATCCTTAGGTTTATCTAATTGGTGGTAATTGGCCTGAGTCTGAAGTAGACAACAGATAATAATCATCCTCTGACAACTAGTTCCCTATTGTTAGGCTTAGTTTTAAAACATTACAGGAAGTAAGCTAGCTGAAGATATTTAAGTGCAATGCCTCGGCTTTCCAGAAAAATAACCTTCCCCGTTTCTTACCTTCTGCATCTGCTGATCAGACTTGGCCATCTCTGCGAAATAATCAGTGGGCCGCTTGGTAGGGACTTTGAGCTGATGAAGCCGGGGTAATACTGCAAGCACTGCGGCCTGGGCCTGACGGTAGCTGGGGATGTAGGACGAAGTGTGGAATAAGCTAAGGGGAAGAGGCCTTACATCCCTCTCACTGCTGCTCACGAGTTCTCCAAAGCTAGAATGACTCTCGACATCTAACCTCCACCAGTAAGAATACACACACAAAGAAAAACTTTACTAATTTGGTATCTAGGAGAAAATTAACTGTACGCTCTCTTTAAAAAGGAGGGTGGGGAGTACTGCTGAAAAAATTAGTTTATGAGAACGACCACTCTAAAAATACCCATCAACTTACAAACTAATGGCAATTATGATTCTTACGTAGTCACTAAAAAAGTCCATATAAGAACCTTCCAGAAGCAAAATTTTGTTCTAATAACTGAATGCACAAAAAGAGTTAGCTTTTTTTAGTCAAAAGAAGCCTTCCCTCCCAGGCTTACAATAACTGCTGAGGAGTATAGGATCGCCACTTTCCTTTTCTCCTCCCTCTCTAGCACAGAAACCCACAAACTTCTCCCACATTTGAAAACAAACATACAAGCTCATCTCCCGCTGGAAGTCATCTTCTGGATCAACAGCTTTCTGATCCTTGTTCTGAGGTGTTAACTGAGGTCCACTGACTTCCGGCACCGGACTGAGGGTGACATCAAGCCTTTCAACCCATTCCAGATCCCGCTTGAATTCAGCCAAACACTGCTTCAGGCCATTCTAAGAAATTCAGACAGAGCTCCTAAGAAGGAAACGCTGACTATGTCTCTCCCAGCCCAAGATACTAGGCCAACCGACAAGGTGCTACTCCCCAATACCCGACAGGTAACTAAACCTCCTGACAAGGACTCAGTCACCAAGGACATTTCATTGTGCTCATCTCACGTTCGCGTATCCCCCACCTGGCACCGCGCTCACCACGTCGTTCGCTGCCTTCTTCGGCCCCTCTAGCACGACATTGAGGCCTGGCTTCAGGAGCCCTCGGGAAAACGCATCCTGCAACTGCGGGACACGATCGGCGGTCGGTACCAGAGGAGTTAAGGACCGCTCCCGCGCCCAGGCCGGCGAGCTGGGTTGACACCTACCTCTCTGTCTGAGACAGAATCATCAGAATCCGAGTCTGAACCCGAGAGCGGGGGAGTGTCCATATCGCGGCGCGCACGTCCAACGCGCACCAGAGGAGGCGGAGGAGGCCGGGGCCCGTGAGGCCACACAGGGGCGCCTCTCGCCGCTGCCACCGGCCTTCAGCCCCCTGCCTGCACGCCGGCTCCACGTGGTTCTGCACAGCTCCAGCGCCCACGGCTCACTGCTACTGCGGGACGGCCTGATGTGGACTTCCGCTTCCGGTCACAGACAGACTTCCGGTTTTACGTTGCTATAGGAACCGCTCCAGCGTTTGAGAGCGCCCGGGTTGCTTGGGATTAGTAGGAATACTAACCCTGGATACACGTGTGGTTTGGAGGCTTAGGAAGAGAAGCGAAAGGTGGGAGAGAGCACTTGGGGGTCGTCCGGAGAAGCAGGAAGCCGCGAGGGTGCCAAGGAAAGAGGAGAGGCCGAAGCCGCCGCGGGGGTGTGGGCTAGGGGCCCTGGGTGGGCGACGGAGGACAATTGGGAGGGCCGGCTGATGCGCTTCTGCACTCTTACCGGCTGCTCTGGGTCTTTACAGAACTCTGGCCACGGACCATGTCGACCGTGGTAGCTCAGTCACATCATGTTTTTGGTCTTCAGTCCCACGTGGCCAACAATATCTTCTTCTTTGATGAGCAGATCATTATATTTCCTTCAGGAAATCACTGTGTGAGATACAATATGGATCAGAAGTGGCAAAAATTCATTCCAGGTAAACCCCTTTCCATCCTGATACGTACATTAACCTTATGTGGCAAGCAAATATAACCCCTTAATCTCAACACGATGGTTGAAAGGAAAGGTTTTTCTGGCCAACTTGAATAAACGTATAGTTTTCTAAACGCAAAAGAAAGACATGTCTGCTTGCATGATTTTATGTATAGATTAATCAATCACACATACATAGTTAAATCACATGTAAAATAATGTTAATTTTAAAGTACTTTTTGTCCACTGTAATTTAATGAAAAAAACTTTTTAAGAATGTTTTTATACATCTTCAATATCATTGTCTTTGTCATCACCAGGGCCACTTTTTGAGTTGTCTAACAGTTTTCCAGATTATACAATCTTCGTTCCAACACCTTTTGAATTCATGTGTGATGAAGACATTGGAGATTTTATTCAAAGTCACAAGTAACCATTCATATAAAATTAAATTCGTTTTTGTTCACATTGGTCCTGTTGATGATATACATGATTTCCACAACTTAATTATTTATTCTCTATGTCTACTCTTTTGTTGCATATAGGTTTACCACATAAACTCCATGTAAGATATAGTTTTGATTTTGCTCTTTACTAAATTTATATAAATGGAATCATAGTATATGTATTCTGTGATTTGCTTCTTTTGTTTAACATCATGCTTTTGGGATGCACATCGATATATATTACCGGTACATGCAGCTTGAATTCATTTTATTGCTATATAGTATTCTGCCCTATGAATCTAATATCTCAAATACATATTCATTCTGGTGTTGATTGACATTTGGGGAACAACAACTTTTTGCTATTACAAATCATATTAGTATAAAATGTCTTGTATTCATGTTTACTCATCCACTTGTGCAAAAATTCTCCAGGGCACACAGCCAGGACTAAAATTACTGGGTCATGTGGGAATACCAATTTACACTCCCACCAGAAGTGCATAAGAGTTGCCATTCCTCCACAACCTTTGGTATTGTCTTACTTCCTAATTTTTTGCTAACCCAATGATTGAGAAAGGGTATCTTATTGGTTTTAGTGTGCATTTCTCTAACACTATTGAGAATGAATATTTTTTCACATATTTAAGGGTTATTTCTATTTATTCTTCTGTGAAATGCCTTATTCATGTCCTTTCCCCATTTTTCTACGGTGTGTGTGTGGGGGTAATTTTTTTATTGACTTATGAACATGCTTAATAAATTCTGTATATCGGTCCTGTGTCAGATACATGTATTGCAAATAATTTCTCCCAATTTGAGGCTTGTGCTTTCCCCCATGGTATCTTTTTTTTTTTTTAATATGTATATATATATTTTTTATTTATTTTTGACAGAGAGAGAGAGAGAGAGAGAGAGAGAGATACAGAGACAGAGAGAGAACTGAACTGGGGGAGCTCCCAGTTCAGCATATGGTTCCGCACGGGCCGGGGCGGGGCCGGGATTCGATCCCCGGTCCCTGGAGCTGCAAAGTGAGCGCTTAACCCACTGAGCCATCCCGGCTCCCCCTCCGCCCCATGGTATCTTGATGGACAGAAATACTTAGTTTTAATGAAGTCAAGTTAATCAACATTTTTGTGTGTGTATCTTGTTCAGGAATTGTTCCCTAACCCAAGATCATTAATTATTTTCCTATGTCTCTTTCATGCTTTATACTTTTGCTTTTTCACTTTTGAGGCTCAGAGTTAAGAGGGAGCTTAGTGTGTTAGGGGAATAGTAAGGAGGCCAGTGTAGGTCAAGTGCAGTGAATGGAAGAATAGGCAGTAAGAGGTGAGGCAGAGAAGTAGTGGGAAACAACATCATGTAGGACTTTGTGAGTCATAGGCTCTTATTCTGAGTGAAATGAGAAGTCACAGAGGGATTCTGACTTATGTTTCAAAATGTTTATTTTGGCTACTGTATAGAGAATATATTTAAGGAGGGGCAAGGAAGAAGCAGGAGACCAGTTGAGAGACTATTGCTGTAAGCCAGGTGAGAGAAAATGGCATCACAGAGCAGGTGGTAGGCAGTAGGGATGGTGAGAAGAGATCAAATCCTGGATGTATCTTGAAAGTAGAGGTGACAGATTTCCTCAGAGATCCGAAGTAGGGTTTGAGAGAAAAAGAAGCAGCAAGGTTTTTGGCCTGGTTAACCAGAAGGATAGAGTTGCTGTTAGCTGAGAGAGAAGACTTATCCACAAAGCATAGTAGGCACAGAGCCTAGGACCTGTGATATATTTAGGTATTCAAGAAAATGTTTTCATTTTAATTTATTTTATAATCATGGGGGAAATGTATATAATAATAATGAATGTATCATAATTAATCAGTCTGGATATATTCTTCTTTATACCAATGCAGTCACTAAATATAATTTTTAACATTTTTAATACTTGTTACAAGGTTGCAAAATGACTGCTGTATCTCTAGATATCACCTGTATATTCCAGGAAAAGGGGAATACAATGCATCCATCCCTGGGTTTCAAGAAAGCAGAAGCTTTACTAGCAGATTTCTGCATCTATCTCATGGCCAGAATGTCGCATAGATCACCGAACTGCAAGAAAGGCTGAGGAATCCAGTAGTTAGCATTCCAGCCTTGGAAGCAGAGGAAGAGTATTGAGTGCTGCCCACTCAGGGCATAAAGACCTCCATGATCTGACCCTACTCCACCCCTCCTGACCCATTCTTGGTCACTCCTGACTCACATACGATGCTCCAGCAATATCCCACTTTCTCACATTCACCTTTGCTCTTCCTGCCACCTGCCCCACTCCCCTCCCCATTCCCCTTTGTCTTCCTTCAGGAATTCTTCCCTGACTCCTCCTTCCAGCTTGACCTCTGATGCCCATCCTTGCCATCTTCACAATATCCCAGGTGTAGTTGTACCCAGGGGCTTCATGGATTGACAGTTCCCTGTTTCTGCACTTTTCTCCTGTTGTGTCAGCCGTGCCTAACACTGTGCCTGGTTCATGTTGAATCTTGGTGAAAGCTTGATCTACCCTCATTATCCCCTTTCACCTCTGTTTACAGGCTCAGACAAGAGTCAAGGCATCTTGGCCTTAGCCATCAGCCCCAACAGGCGGTACCTCGCTGTCTCAGAGACGGTGCAAGAAAAACCTGTCATCACCATTTATGAACTGTCATTCTACCCTTTCCGGAAGCGCAAAGTGCTTAATAATTTTGACTTCCCAGTTCAGAGATTTACTAGCATGGCTTTTTCTCCAGACTCCAAATACATGTTGACTCAGACATCACCTCCAGAGTCCAACCTTGTCTATTGGCTGTGGGAAAAACAGAAAGTAATGGCCATTTTTAGAACCGACACTCAGAACAATGCTGTCTACCAGGTACCTCCCAGCATAACAAGTATAGTGCAAATTATACAAAAGTGAAACTGCTATCTGATTGAATGTCTTCTATGTACCAGGAACAGTGCTGATTTCTTAACATGCCTTTTTAAATTTAGTCTCACAACAATCATATATGGTATACACAATTATTATACCAACTTTACAGATGAGGGAACTGAGGCTCCAAGAGGTTAGACTCACACAAGAGGTGAACAGCAGAGCTAGCAGCCCCTGACTCCAGTGCCTGTCTTCTTTCCTCTGGCCCAGAACTGCTTCTGGTCCCGGGTCAGGTCCAGAGGTGTACTGATCAAGCTTGCTCTCTTTCCCTCGTCCTGTCCTCTTTCCAGGAGCGTTGCTAGGCTGTGGGAAGCTTTCAGGCTGGTAGTAGATCTTTAGGAAGCTGGTAATGAAATTGTAGTTATGTGGGGAGCAGAGGTTTCTATCATGGTTTGAGGGCCAAATGAAGAACACCTGTTTGGAATCTGGGTCCCCAGGGGATTTGATCTTGGTGCAGTCAACCCAACCTAGGGCCTAGTACTCAGCTTTATACGTTTTCAGGAATTCAGTTCTACTCACATTCAGAGATACGTGCTAGTCAGTAGCTCAGGCATGGACTCAGTTATTCTAAGAGGTCAGTAGGTCAGTATATAAACCAGCACATCAGGACCAAAACACTCACATAGTTTATCCAATGCATTTCCTCTCTAGTGATAGAGAGCTTAAGAGGTGAATTAGCAATCCGAAGCCTGCTTGGTGATTATGGAATGAGACCAAAGGCAGGTGAAGCTGGAAGATCACTTCCTCCGGGCCGCGCTGAGGCCTGTGCAGCATCCCCATGCAGAGCAGAGAACACCTCTGCTCCAGCGGGCTCAGTTCACATTTATTGGGTGTCCACTATGAACCCAACACTGGGATACAGAGATGAAAAGGCTGCAGCCCCTCAAGTTTCCCACTGGCTAGTGGGGGTGACAGGTTGACTGTCCTTTACATTGTGAGGAGGGTACAAGTAAAGGAAGTTCAGTTGGTAGGAAAGCACATAGCAGTCCCTGACATGTGGTTCCCTACCCCTAGATGGGGCACAGACACCCTGTTGTTTCTGCACTTCCTGCTGAGACTTTATTCTATTTTTATTTATTGTTTTTATTTTATTTTTATTATTTCTTTTTTGCACAGAGCTTGGCCATTGTTGAGACCTGCTCCTTTTGCTACCTGGCCTTTGTAAAATGGACTATTATAGGCTTCCTAGTTTAAGACTTTTGGCCCCACAAATATAATGGATATAAATCTGTGCTCTTATCAAATATGGTATCAAAATTATATGATTTAGTAATGTTTAAAGGATACTCTGAGCTACCCGAAATAAATATTAATTAGTAAAATGGGAAATAATTCCATCCATATTAGTTTCATAAATCTTTGTCTTTTATTACAGGTGAGCTTCAGTCCCCAAGATAACACACAGGTTTGTGTTACTGGAACTGGGATATTTAAACTTCTCCGTTTTATTGAGGGAACCCTGAAGCAAACCAACTTTCAGAGGGGAGAACCCCAAAACTACCTGGCCCACACCTGGGTGTCTGATGACAAGATTGTCGTTGGCACTGATACAGGCAAGCTGTTCCTCTTTGAATCTGGAGATCAGCGCTGGGAGACAAGCATAACGGTCAGGGAGACCACCAGCGAGATGAAGAACCTGGAGGTGATCCATGAGTCTGAGAGGTAATGCACCCGCGGGGCTGGCACTCTTGTACTCATCGTACTGACAGCATTATACCCAAAACAGCTTCTCTACAAATCACTCCTAACCCCTCTACCTTAAAAACCAGCTCTTCTTCTCTGTCTTTCTAGCGTTTGTCTATATTCAAGCACAGATTGGACCTTTAGGACTATAGCCCAGACACGGTTCTTTTTATTTTACACCTGACTTTATTTGATAAACATTTGAGTATGACTAGTCTTCAAAACTATCGATTTTCAAAAATGTATTTTCTAATGGCTGCTTAATTTACTGGATCAATTCAATAAATGTTCGTCGAGCCCTTACAGTGTGCAAGCATCTCCCTAGTTGCCGGGGCCACAGATCCTCCAGCTTCTTACAGTTCATAGGAGGCAACAGAGAAGAGCAAAGAAATGTTGTCAGTAAATCTGACAGAGCATATGTGCTAAAGTGGGGGCACAGGAGTGCGCCATGAACTTTGCCTCCACTACAACCAATAATCATATCTCACACACATGGTATGTACCACTGTATGTACTAGGCACTGCCTGGAGCACTTTATATATATTCTCACTTGAGTCTAATCCTATAGAGCACATATTATTATTGTGCCCATTTTGTAGACAAGGAAACTGAGACTTAAAGAGGTTAAGTAGCTCAGCAAGATTACAGCACTGTTAAGTGACAGTCAGGATTCAAACCCAGATTAGTCTGACTCCCTCCAGAGCCTGAGCCCTCAGCCACAGTGGCACACTGTAGTTCCTTCCTTCTCGGCAACTTTCAGTCCACCCATTTTCACCATCCCCCATGCCAGTGACATTTCCTTTTCTGTCTTGATTTGGTTAAGCGCTTCCTAATAAGTCTCCATGCATTCCAGTTTCCTGTGCGCACAATCCTTCAGTGGATTCAGGGTTCTAACAATAAAGCCCAGAACCCTGAACTTGGTCCACATGTCCATGCTGCTCTGGCCCTTCTTTACATCTGGAGCATGGGCCCTGGCCTCTGTTGACCGCACATGCCTTATGCATGCTCTTGCTCTGGGCTTGGTCATGTAACTCCCCTGCACCCCCACCCCTGTCCCACTCCCCTAGATACATACCTGACATATTGCTGCTCATCCTTCAGGTCTCAGCTGGGAGCTCTCAGCCTCTGCCTGTCTCAGATACATACCGGTACACCTCTTCTATAACCATGCTCAGAAAATCCTTGCTACCTGCTGACTGACTGCTCCCATCCTACTCAGCTGCCCCCTAACGGTCATTACCACATGCTTCTGAGGGCAGGAACTGTGTCAGTTACTATGTTTCACAAAGCTATTAACACAATATAATGCTAATAAATACTGTTATATGAATGATTGATTGAACAAATGAATGATTGGGGAGGGCGGGGGAGGAGGAAGGGAATGGATACCTTATTCAAATCTTAGCTCTTCCACTTACTGATTATGTGATCTTAGAAAACTCAGTTCCTCTGAACCACTTTTTTTATGAACAACAAAAAGAGGATAATAATAATAATAATGATAATAGTAGTGGCCACACAGGGTTGTGAGAATACCATATAAATGTGTAGCCTTCCGGTCTTTCTTTGGAGTTTGTGTGGAATTCCCAGATGGAAGGGTGGCATTCTGGTTATGGGAAAGGGGTTCACACTGGGTGGTTCCTCCCACCCAAGGACAGCGCTTCCTTCTCATCCCTAGCAGAAGTCATCACCTTCGCATAGTGTCTGAACCTTACGTGTTCTCTTCTTTTTCCAGCTTGGTCGAATTTCCATCACTCTGTTCCCCGATCCCTTCCTATGAACAGGTCGTAACAACCAGTAGCCACAAGCAGCTGACCATGCCCCAGGTGTTTGCCATCGCTGCCTATTCAAAGGGGTTTGCCTGTTCTGCTGGGCCAGGCAGAGTTCTGCTATTTGAGAAGATGGAAGAGAAGGATTTTTACCATGAGAGCAAGGAAATCCAGGTAAGGAGGGGAGGAGGAGGCAAGACAGGAGCTCCACCTGGCATTTGTTCTCTAACAGCACAGAGCTGACAAGGAGTTTGACAGGGAGGAGAGGGGCTGTAGCACTGAGCAGAAATGGAGACAGGCCATGTGCCCTGAGAGAAGTTTTAGGATGAGTTGAACAGAATTGGGGTTTAGAATTAGGGAGATCTGGATTTGAATACTGGGAGAGAACTTTGGCAAATTCTATTTTCTCTTTGAAGCTTAGTGTTCCATAAAAATTGTATTGTTGGGAAACCCAATGGCTCAGCGGATTAAGCGCACACTTTGCAGCCCTGGGGACCGAGGATTGAATCCTGGCCCCAGCCCATGAAGACCCTTGTGTGCTAAACTGGGGTGTGCTTCCCATGCAGGAGGCCCCCAGTTCAGTTCTCACTGAGGGGAGCTTCCCACGTGGGAGGCCCCCAGTTCTGCCCCTGGCTCGATGGGGCATGCCTCCCATGCAGGAGCCCCCCTCCCCCATCCGGTTTCCACCCTGTGTGGGCCCCGCCCACCTGTGTGGAATGAAACTGTCAGAAACTGATGATGTACAACTATGGAGACTGCTCTGGGCCCTCCCCCTTCTCTCTGTCTCTCTCTGTCAAAAACAATAAAATACACCAAAAAAAAAAGAAAAAGAATTGTGCTGTTATGATGTATACTGATATTTAATGTCCAGCATACTACCCAGCACATAGCAAGCATTCAGTAGATGTTTGTGGGAAAAGGATACACACTATTGTGGAGAGAGACTGTATCTGGATGGGGAAGAACCAGGAAGGCTTCTGGGTATTTAATGGTAATCTTTGAGGATGGCCTTAGAAGATGGATAACATTTGACAGGGAGAAACAAATTAGGAATCCCAGATGGAAGGAACAAATTAAGTAAAGACACCACTGACAAGGATCAGGTATTGTATTGAGGAGATTGTTCCCCAGTGGCGAGGGTCTAAAGTCACTTGAAGGAAAAAGGTGGGAGCTAAAGCTGGTGAAAGGTCTCAAAAATCAACTTAAGGAGTGTGTATGTAATTCAGCAGGTGTTTAGACTGAGTCTGGGTTGTTTCAGGATTTGTGCCTGAGGAGCCTCAAACTCAAAGAACACACCAGGTGGCTGAGTACGGGACACAGGTTTACTGAGACTTACTGATGGGGGAGGGTCTCCAGTGGCGACCGGCCGGAAGGGACCCAGGCAGAGAAGAAGCTAGTCTGTATAGGTGCCGCATAACGAAGCGCATTACATGGGAGAAGTCCTCTTACAGGCCCTGCAGGCCTGCTGGCAAGCTGGCAGGAGCTGTGCGACTCCTGCTGTGTTCCCTGCCCTGTCACCTACCCCCACCTTCCCCTCTCCCACCCTGAAATGCACACTAGTATCATGTGGGTGCCCATACTGGGCTTCCAACAGGTGGGCAAGAGTAGGATTTTGACTAACACTTGTTTTTAGAGGAGATCCCAAAGTGAGACGTACAGATTGATTTTATACAAACGCCGCGATCTTATTATTCAGCTGCTTAATGGTGAATGCAAAACCCACAGAAACAGTGGCAACTCAAGCCCTCCCTCCTCCACATCTGGAGCAGATCCTGGAAATGTGCTTGTCTGGGAATCTATAAGCTCCCAGTACCTGAGAGAACGCTGAAGGCCCCAGGACACACTGCCAATGTGGGGCACCACTGATAGCTGTCTTGCATCTTGGACAGATTCCTGTGGACCCACAGAGCAATGACCCAAGTCAGTCTAACAAACAGGACATCCTCTGCATGAGCTTCAGCCCCTCCGAGGAAACCCTGATTATCAGCACCAGTAAGAACCAGCTCTACAGCATCACCATGTCCCTGACGGAGATCAGCAAGGTGGGTCTTCCACAATGATGCTTCCTTCCAGATGTGTTCATCTATCTTCATAACAGAATCGATCTGTAGTTTCTTCTCTTGATGCCTTTGTGTGCTCTTGGCATCAGGGTAACACTGAGGTGCAGAGATGAGGCGAAAGAGAGAATTGTTTTGTTTTTAAGATCAGAGAGGTTTGAGTGTACTTAAAAGGTACTAGGCTAACATATCAAATCATGATGTTGTATACCCCAAACTAATACAATGTTATATGTCAATTACATTACAATTAAAAAAAAAAACCAACAAAGATTCTGACCATTAGAGCATTTTGAAAGTACCACACACCTAAATGAGTCTTAGAAAGTTCAGGGAACTGGTCCTTAAAAGTTACTATGTGCCTTTGGACAAGGCTCTGGAATACTTTCCACATAGTTTCAGAGAGAGATTATAAGAGATGGGTTCTTTTCTCCTTTTTTGAGGTAACATTATATAAGTTTCAGGTTTGCAACATTATATTTTGACATCTGTATGCAAGGATACTGCATCACGCTCACTGCCAAAAGTCTAGGTTTTGTCCGTCACCATACTGTTGACCCCCTTTACCTGTTTTGCCCTCCCTTTTTTCCCTCCCACACTGGTCACCACTGACCAATCTGTTGTCTGCCTCTATGAGTTTGTTTTTGGATTTCTGTTTGTGTGTTTGTTTGTTTTTAACATTCCACATATGAGTGAAGTCATATGATATTTGACTTTTTTCATCTGGCTTACTTAGCGTAATTCCATCAAAGTCCATCTGTGTTATGGCAAATGGCAGAATGCCACCTTTTGTTATAGCTGAATAGTATTCCGTGTGTGTGTGTGTGTGTGTGTGTGTGTTTATTCATTCATCCATCAGTGGACACAGGCTGTTTCCGTAAGAGGTGACCTCTTAACTGGAGTTAAAAGCTGAATAAAGGAGATAGTGCTGCCTGGCTGATAATCTCAGGCCACCTATACTTGGGGTCACCATGAATCCAGGGCTATTTGTAACCTGCAGATTTAGAAACAATATTTTTATCATTTCACCTGGGGGGAACTGATTCACATGGACTCACAAAGGACTAATTTGTTGGCCGATCTCCGGCTTGTTCATTTTTTCTGTCTAAAAGGGTGAACTCATTGCACAGAGCCTCTCACCCTCCAGGTGGGCAGGGCCTCTCAGAAAGAAGGCTGCAAGGGAAGGAGAGAACTAGACCAGAGGAGTTGGATCTTCTAGAGAGGGGAGGATTTCTACTCTCTCTCTCCTCGGCTGTAAAAGTCTCCTGTCTGCCTCTGCATGAGTGTTCTGCCCTCCTGCCCCTGAGTTATACTGCATTTTGATGGCAGGGCGGTCTTTTTAAAACCCAGATCTGGTCATTGCAAGATTGACATCCACACCATCACAGCTGCAGTCCTTCAGTGGCCTCCCAGTGCTCTGAGAAGAACCAGACTGAGGTGCACAGGGCTGGGCATGGTCTGGCCCTGGCTGCCCTCCCCAGCCTCATCCCATCATCCCATCTGGCCTTTCCACCCACCATGAGCCATATGTGCCCTCTCACCAAAAGGCTTGTGCATACCCATTCCCTCTGCCTGACACATTCTTCCTTCCCCTCTTTCCCACATTGGTTCTTGCTCATCCGTCGGGGGGTGGGGGGGGGGGGAGCAGCTAAGAGGAAGGTGTTAACAGAGGCAGGGAGGTTGAAGATAATGGAAAAAGAAGGGGGAACAGGTGGGGAAGAACGGGAATAATCTGTGCCTGTTCACCCCAACACTGCACCTCTTTTTCTGAGGTAGTAGAGAAAGATAGTGATGCTGGTGAGATAAGTGGGGGAGGGCCAGAATTTAGGGGAGTTATTTTATCAGCCTTTGTCTTGGCTTGTGCATAGACACCAAATATATGCACCTCATTAAATTTTCCAATCATGACTCCTTATTCAGCTGTCCTAGGTATAACACCTCTGGTGACAGACATCTGGAACCTACACAACCAGTGTAATAGGATACATTTTAATTGAGTCACTCACCCAACTCATTGCTGCTGATGGTAGAGTAATATAATCTCCCTGGGGAGAAATTTGGCAGTACTTATCAAGATCATTAAAATCATTCATACCATTTCCCCTTGTATTCCACATCTAGAAATGTATCTGTTATATCAGTCCCAGCCAGTTGATAGTGAGGTATCAGTTAGGAAAGCCCAAGTCACGGGCCCAGGCCTGTACATTCCCCCCACAGAGGCCAATGCTATGCTGGACTGGCCTTTTTGGGGTGCACTTCAGCAAAAACCATCAGGAACTTTGAGGGACAAGATTTATTCAGAGGTCCTGGAGGGTCCCTGGTATGCATGTGCAGGGGCCACACAGAGAGGTCAAAGGTAGAGAGAGAGAACCCAGACCCAGGTAGGGCTCTGCCTTTTTTAGGTTCCGAGGGTGGGGTGTCTAGGGTTTCATGGATTGACTCTTTGTTGGCTGATATAGGGCATAAGAGCAGCAATTAGGGCACAGGAAGGGAGAAGCAGTTATTTAGGTTCTTCAGGGTTTTCAGAAAGAGGGACCTTCATGGGTCCTAGTTCTTTATTTGCTTGTTTTGCTAATAGCTATGTCATATAGCTGGTGATATGCTTATTCAAGATGGATGTCTTGAAATGGGTGTTTTGACATTTAAAAGCTGAATGTCAACCACTTACAGTGCAATCAGAAAGCTTAATGTCTGCACTTAACACTACAGTATCTAAGGAAGTAATCAGAGAGGTGAACAGACTTATCTACAAGGATTTTAGGCTAGTTGGTTAGTCTGGTTATTCCTAAATAATAAACACTGGAGACCACTTATATGTTCTCACAGTAGAGGAATGAATGGCTAAATTAAATTCTGGTATATTTGTGGAATAAAATATTTTATTGCCATTGAAACATTGTTTTTAAACAATAGTAGCATAGGGAAATATGCAAAATATTAAAACAGTTTGTTCACAGCCTGATTTTGTGCACCCAGGCTAATTCACCTTCATGGGTAATGAGAGCTGCCGTGCATAGCCAGCCTTTTGCTACCCTGCTGGATCTCATTCTGTGTAATTTCTCCAGGGGGATGCTGCCCACTTTGAATATCTGATGTACCCATTACACTCAGCGTCCATCACTGGTCTGGCTACTTGCATCCGCAAACCCTTCATTGCCACCTGTTCTCTGGATCGATCCATTCGCATCTGGAACTATGAATCAAAGTAAGGAATAAAAAGGCTTTGATACTGTACCATGCAGGAGTTTGGTGGTTAAATGTTTTATGTGAATTATTTTAGAGAGTTTTAAATTTTAATTACTTAGAATTCAAATGGCAAAAAAAAAATGTTTTAATCAAGTCCTTCAGCCTACCTTCTCTTTTCACTTTTGCATGGGCTAGAAACTTACTTTGTGCTTTATGAAATGCTTACTATGTGCCAGCCACTATGCTGGACTCTAGGGACAGAGCTAGCACTCCAGTATCTCACCTTCCATGGCCTCCTGTGCCCTGTCAGCTTTTCTAGTCCCTCACTCCCACTAGATCTGGTTTTGGCCTCATGGAGCTCGTCAGACCATTTATTCTACATCTTTCTCCTCACTGCTCCCCAAAACCCCTTCATTCCCTTGGATTTTATCTTCCTTGCATAGTTACCCTGACAATCTCCAATCTAGATTGGTCCCACACTGTAATTTCTTTGTTCTGCCGGGGCTGCTGAAAGAAAAAAAAAAAAAAAAAAAATGCTGGAGGGCCAGGCAGTTCAATTCTCTGATGTGGGGACTTTAAATGGAACTGGGCATTCAGCATCAATGGAAAACCCCTGATCAGTCCCTGTACTTGCCATACTCATTGTTGGACACTATCCTCAAATAACCAAAATCTAGAAAAGAGCAGAAGCAGTCATTGCAAGCGGTAAGTATCTCATACGCAATGATAAAACAATGTACCAAGTACACTGGAGAGCTCGAGGGATTTAGTGGGCTAGACTTACAATTTAATAATTGATCTTTTTCACAGCATTCTGGAACTATATAAGGAATACCAAGAAGAAGCATATGCAATTAGCCTTCATCCATCTGGTCACTTCATTGTAGTGGGGTTTGCTGACAAACTATGCCTTATGAATCTACTCATTGATGACATACGTTCTTTCAAAGAATACTCTGTCAGAGGATGCAGAGAGGTAAGAACTGCTGGAGATAAAGGTCCAGTTTCTTGGAGAGCCAGGGTTGAAATGTCAAGAACTAACACACTCTGGGGAGGTGGGACCAATGTGTCTCAGAGAACTTTGGTGGTTTAAAAAGAAGAAAATTCAATTCTTCTTCCATCAAATTTACTGACTATATGGCTCTAACATCTTTTTTTCTTATTCTCACCAAAATATTTCATTGAGCCCAAAGCCTTGTGAGATCCCTCCTGTGATAAGTCCTCTCTGTGAGTGTGGAGTAATACAAAAGAACTGAAAAGTTAGCGCAGAAGCACTCACAGCAGGGAAGGCGAGGTTGCAGAAGGAGGGGCCAGGGAAAATAAGTGACTGTGAGAGGCAATAGGCGCCCATTGGTTTTCTCAAAGATGACTTGCAGGCACAAGCCTGTGCTTCCAGGAATCACTCCCCCACTCTGAAACTTGCAGACAAATGAATCTTCTACTCTGTCATCCAAGCAGCCTCATGCTGAAAGCACACATGGCAATGTCAGCATCGTGGCCAGTATGAACTACAGAAATAGTGAAAGGGTCTGAAAAGATCAGCTGGTTCTCATTCTATTTGTATCTTCCCCTGGTTCCCACCTCCACAGAGGCGAGTAGTTTCAGCCTGAACTCTGGAAGAGGGGGCTTGATGTTAGCCTTCAATGAGACTGCTCATTTCTTTCGTTCTTGCTCTCTGGCTGTATTTCCTTGTAGTGTGCCTTTAGCAATGGAGGTCACTTGTTTGCTGCAGTCAACGGAAATGTCATTTACATTTTTACCACCACAAGCCTGGAGAACATCTCAAACCTGAAGGGACACACAGGGAAGGTGAGTGAACAGTGAGTGTCCAGGGAACAAGGGGCACACAGCCAAGCATCATGTCAGCCAGTGGGACACAGTGAACGAAGAGAAGTGATTCCTTTCTTCTTGGAGTTTACTGTATATTTGGGGAAAGAGACAATAAAACAAATGCACAGGCACATTTAATTACTAATTGCAATAAATTCAATAAAAGGAAAAGAAAGGCATGAGGAGTTATGAGAGAAAATAATGAAGGAATTGGCATAATGAAGGAGATCGGGGTGTTCACGAAGGCTTGGTCCTAAAGGAATGGTAGGAATTAGCCAGACAGACCTGGTGGGGATCATCATTGCAGATAGAGATCCATCATTGCAGATAAAGACCCTGAGGTGGGAGGTTGCATAGGGTGTCAGAGGATCTGAAGTGTCTGTGGGGCTGGAACATACGGTAGGTACCAGGATGAGCCTTGGAATGAGCTGAGGTTGAAGAGGTTGGCAGGGACTAGTACATGGAACCTTGTAGGCCTTTTAAGGATTTTGTACTTTATCCTTTCTGTTCCTCGAAATCATTGAAAACTTTCAGGGCAGGGAATGATATGACCAGATTTGCATTCTTTTTTTTTTTTTTTTTTTTTTTTTTTTTTTTTTTTTTTTTTTTTTTTTTTTTTTGGGTGT
>PVKE010004981.1:0-61423 GCA_004027555.1 Craseonycteris thonglongyai | reverse complement strand
CCCGTGACCATCCCGTCCCCGTGACCGTCCCCGTCCCCGTGATCGTCCCCCATCCCCGTGATCGTCCCCCATCCCCGTGACCATCCCCGTGACCGTCCCCGTCCCCGTGGTCGCCCCCCGTCCCCGTGCTCGTCCCCGTCCCGGGGTCGCCGGTGGCGCCAGGCCGCCCCCCGCCCCTGCGGCGCCGCCCGGGGCTCCCGGAGGAGGGGGCGGGGCCCTGACAGTCACGAGTCACGTGCCCGCGCCCGGGTGACAAGGTCGCCGGCTGGCGGCTCCCCAGGCGTCTGCAGGGCCCGGCGCTCGCACACCGGCTCCCTCGCGCTCCACGAGCCGGGCGACCCAGGCCGCCTCGGCTGTGCCCGGGCCTCGGCGGGGCCGCCCCTACCCACCCTGAGCGCAGCGGCGCCGGGGCCGGGCTCCCAGCCGCCTGCGGTGACGAGTCCTCGGGAGACGGAGGCCTGGAACACCCGCTGATTGCGGGGCGTGCCGCGGGGGCGCGCGGGGGCTGCCGGGACTTGTAGTTCTGGCCGTCCGCTGGTCGCGGGGCGTGCAGCGGGGGCGCGCGGGGGCTGCCGGGACTTGTAGTTCTGGCCGTCCGCTGCGTGGAGTGCAGCGAGTCGCGCGGGGGCTGCCGGGACTTGTAGTTCTGGGCTCCCTAAGGCCCAGGGACCCGTACAGAACCGCTGGATCTCATGGTCTCAGTGGACCGCGTCGTGGGGGGCGGGTGACAAACACTTCGCCTGTCAGATGGCCGGCGTTCTTGCTTGCTTTCTCTCTCTCTTTCAGTTTCAGGGGTACAAGACAACATGATGGGACATGGACGCACCTCACTAAGTGTTAACCTTGCATCCCACGCCCTGCACAGCTACCAGCGCACCGCCGACCGTGCTCCCTGCGCTGTGCTTCACATCCCGTGGAGATCCAGATGTAACTCCGGTTATTCAGTGTTTTGCAGAGGTCTCAGGTGCACAGCGCAGTGGTAGGCGTTTATACACTCTACCACGTGCTCCCCCCTAGGTCCAGGCAGGGCCTGGCTGTGACCTGACAGTGCTCCCCGCCCTGCAGCCAGATCCCCTGTTTTGTGACCACTGTGCTTCCTAATCCCCTGACCTTCGCCCCTAGGCCCCACCACGGGCTCTGTGTACCCCAGTCTGTCTGCTCTGTGTGCTTGCTATTGTGTCACTAAGGTCCCACATACAAGTGAGACCCTGTGGTGTGTTTGTCCTTCCCAGGCTGACATTCACGTAGCATCATACCCTCCAGGTCCGGCCACGTTGTCGCCAACGGTGAGCTTCCGTTCTTTTGACGGCAGGCCAGCACTCCATCGTATAAATGTACCACCGTGTCTTTATCCAGTGGTCTATTTTTTATTTTTTTAAGATTTATTTTTATTGTTTTTGACAAAGAGAGAGAGAGAGAAGGGGAAGGCCCCAAGCGGTCTCCATAGTTGACAGCATTAGTTTTCCATATAGTTTCACTCCACAGGTGGGCACAGGGCTGTGCAGGGCAGGGACTGGGCCGGGAGCCTCCTGCATAGGCCCTGGGAAGAACCGAACAGCCCAACTCAGCATATGGGTCCACACGGGCCAGGCCCGGGATTCGATCCTCGGGTTCCCGGGCTGCAAAGCGAGCGCTTAACCCACTGAGCCCTCCCGGCTTCCCCCCAATTGTCTGCTGATGGGCATTTTCGTTGTTTCGATGTCTTGGTTATCGTGGATGGCGCTGCAGGAAAAATCGGGGTGCCCGCATTTTTCCAAATTAGTGTTTTGGATTTCTTTGCATAAATACCCAGGAGCAGAATTACTGGGTCATAAAGTCGTTCTATTTTTAATTTTTTGAGCACCTTCCATACTGTTTTCCATGGGGCTGCACCGATTTTTAGTCCCACCAACCGTTCATAGGCTCCTCCCTTTTCTCCACACCCTCACAACGCCTGTCTGTTGGCTTATTGATGACGGCCATTCTGACAGGCGTGAGGTGGTATCTCACTGTGGGTTTTATTTGCATTTCTCTGATGATTAGTGACATTGAGCATCTTTTCATGTGTTTATTGGCCAGATAGCTGTGTTTCTTTGCTTGGGCTGCAGACACGGAATCGTCCTTAATACTTGTTCCTCCAGAGGCTTTCCAAGTAGGTCATAGATTCATGTTCAGTGGATGGAGTTATGGGTTTGTGTTGTTGTTTTTTTTAAGATTTATCTTTATTGATTTTTGACAGACAGAGAGACAGAGAGAGAGAGACAGAAGGGGGAGGGCCCAGAGCAGTCTCCATAGTTGACATTAGTTTTCCATATAGTTTCACTCCACAGGTGGGCACAGGGCTGTGCAGGGCAGGAACTGGGTCAGAAGCCTCCTGCATAGGCCCCGGCAAGAACTGAACTGGATTAAAAAAAAAAAAAAAAGAATCGAACTGGGGGCACACCCTAGTTCAGCATGTGGGTCCACATGGGCCGGAGCCGGGATTCGATCCCTGGTCTCCGGGGCTGCAAAGCGAGCGCTTAACCCACTGAGCCATCCCAGCTTCCCCGGTTTGTATATTTTAAACAAGGTATTAGAGCAAGTAGGTAAGAAAGAAATTTACTGGCAGTTATTGAATAGTAAGAATATACTGATTACTATTAGTTACCTTTGGCTCCCATTTATTCATTCACTGACCTCTATCGGATGTTTGTTTATAAGATGTACTTTGAAGACACATTCATCAGACGTACATTCTACAAACATCTTTTGAGCTACTTCCTAAGGGAACAGAAATGAAGGGTAGGATTCATCTCTTGATTCAATGCAATTCTAATTAAATTTCCAGCAGGACTTTTTCTGGACCTTCGCAAGGTATTCTAAAATGTATATGCAAAACCAAAAGGCAAAGCATAGCCAAAACATTTTTGAGGAAGAATAACCATATTCCATATACAGGCAAATATTATAAAGCTATAAAAATTAAGGCACGTGGTATTATTACAGGGATAGACAGAAGGGGGGAATGAAACAGGTCCACGCATGTATGGAATCCGTATAGATGACAGAGCTGGCGTTACAGATCAATGGAGGAAGATAACCTATTCAGTACAGAAGCTGGAAAAACTAGTTATCTGTCGGATTCCTAACTCACCCGCTCGCAGAGGAAGCCGGGATGGCTCAGAGCTCATCTTGCAGCCCCAGGGTCTGAGGATCAAGTTCCAGCCCCGGCCCGTGTGGACCCATATGCTGAACCAGGGCAGGTCCCTTAACATGGGAGGCCCCCTGACCAGTTCCCGCCCTGCGCAGCCCCGCGCCCACCTGTGGGGTGAAACTATGTAGAAAACTGATGATGTGCAACTGTAGAGACTCCTCTGGGCCCTTGTTGCGAATCGGAGACGCAGAGACGACCCTGGCACCAGGAATGCCTTGAAAAATCAAGCTGAGCAGAGGGCTAGCGCTCCTGGCGGCATCTAGCAAAGAGCTCTCCTCACTGCTGGTTTTTATTGATTTACATTGATAGGATAACAACCATCAAAGCATATAATGAAGAATAGGGAAGAGATTAAGAGACGTTGTGGGTTAAGTACAGGGTGGGTTGTTCATTAGCACAACAGGAACAAGCAGACCCTTCCCCATACATATCTTTTTAACCCCAGGCCTAGTAATCAATCAACTGGTCTGGCCGGAATGCGAAGCTGCAGGTGCACATTCTTTTCTATAGATAATCACAAGGGGAGGCCTTGCCACAGGCCCCCAGAAACCTTTCCGTTCAGGCTCCTGACCAGCTCCTAACACTGGGAGTGACAGGATGAATTGGGAATCCTGGGGAGATGGGTGTTGGGAAGCAGTCCAGGCACAGGGGATGCTGGGATAGCGTCGTGGGTGATCGTCACGAGGTCCGGGGTTCAATTCCTGGCCCCGGCCTGTGCAAACCCATACGCTGAGCTTCTGCGGTGAAGGTTCCCGCCTCCCAGGCAGGAGGCCCCCAGTTCTGTTCCTGCCCCGCCTGGCCCCACACGCACCTGTGTGGAGTGAAACTGTGTCACAGCCAATGACGTGCAACTATGGAGACCGCTCTGGACTCACACACACACCTACACCTTCTCTCAAACAATAAAAAAATCTTTTTAAAAAAGAGATAAAGATATTTAAATTAAAACGAACAATTTGAAACCACAGAGGGAGAAAAGAGAGTAAACATATTAAAAGCTCAATGTAGTAATTAAATTGAGCCAGAGGTTTAACCATAAAATCGTTACCAGCAGGCTGGCTGTTCCCCCTGAGGATGGGCAAGGGGCAGAAGGAACTAGAGTAGTTCCAGTTAACGTTCTGTGCCCTTTGGTAACATTGGATTTTTTTTTTCTTTTACAATTATATGTATGACTTCTATAATTAATATTTAATTTTTTATTAGCAGACCTCCAATTCAGCATAGTGTGTTAAGTTAAGGTGACCAGATGTCCCGCTTTTGGCGGGACAGTCCTGATTTTTAACAGTGTCCTGCATCCCACGGCGTTTTAAAAAAGTCCCGATTTTTGGGAAGAATGCATGACAAGGGGAAGCCGGGATGGCTCAGTGGGTTAGGCGCTCACTTTGTAGCGCCGGGGACCCGGGATCGAGTCCCGGCCCCGGCCCGTGCGGAACCATGTGCTGAGCTGGGAGCTCCCCCAGTTCAGTTCTCTCTCTGTCTCTGTCTCTCTCTCCCTCTCTCTGTCAAAAATAAATAAATATTAAAAAAAAAAAAATTTAAAAGAATGCACGACAAGCTAGGGAACGGTGGGAGAATGGGAAGGGAATATACGGCTTTCGGCGGCCATGTGGCTATTTCGCCAGGATATGCGTTCTATATTGTTTTTGTTAATTTTATAACGTGAAACTTTAATAATAACAAATAATTGTTGAGAACTCATTATCGAGAACTGCTTATCAAAGTTCGCATTGTTGATCAGTTGTTAGAATTCAACCACCATCATTTGGACTTAATGAACAATGGCATTTTTTGGCATCGGCAACGACGAAAACATTTTGTCACTGTCTCTCAGACGATACACATCGTACTGCGTGCTAGTGCTCGTTAAATAAGTGATGTCGAGAAATCAGCTATTCAGATAATTTAGGTAAGTAATTTATTTATTTCATAAATACATACATTTTCTTGAATTTAGCAGACAGTACTCGTATTATTTATATTTTATAGTGGCAGCTAAAAGTCTAGCGTTGGCCTTGAAAGTGACACTTACGACTTACGGCAAATTCAGAGGAAAAATAATACAAGTTAGTATTGTTACTATTTAGAAAGAAATATAGGATTACAATTAAAATAATTTTTAAAATATAGTTACTTTATAACAATCAAATTAATTTAATCTATAAACTAACAATAAAATATGTTCATGTAATTATGTACCTACTTACTGTGTTTTTAGTCAATATGTATATACTAATTTATAATATAATTTTTAATTATTTTTTTAGATTTTTTAACATAATGATAAAAGAGGATGCAAGTTCAACGATGAGCTAAGAAGTGAATTTCCTTTTATTAAAAAGACCAAAAGTGATGACATGGTAAAATGTGAGAAAAGTAATGGTGAATTTTCTATTTTGCACGGCGGGAAGAATGATATTTCAAAGCACTTGGAGACACAGAAACATAAAAGATATTTAAATACTGCGGCATCTTCCGCCAAAATACAGGAATTTTTTTGGAAAACAACTTATGGAGACACAGAAAAGAAATTAGCATTAGCAGAAGGACTTATGTCTTTTCATGCTATTATTAATCACAATCATTCCTTCAGATCTATGGACTGTACATCACAAGTTGTCAAAAAGTTACTCAACAAAAAATTGGCCTGTGCTAGAACAAAATCCGAGGCAATTGTGTGTAATGTGCTTTCCCCATCTGCATTTTCAGAATTAAACAAAGATCTAGAAAAAATTAATTTTATATCCATATATTCTGACGCATCTAATCATAAGGATATAAAGTTATTTCCAACCATTATTAGATTTTTTGATTCGGAAACTGGAATAAAAATTAGAATTTTAGATTTCCTTTCTTTGCCCGGCGAAACTTCTGAAATAATTTTCAGTTCCATTATTAATATTTTGGAGAAAAACAATTGAAAACATAAAATGATTGCATATTGTGCAGACAACACGAATGCAAATTTTGGAGGGAAAGCGAGAAGAGGTACAAATAATACTTTTTATAAATTAAACAAAAACCTTAATCAAAACGTTATTGGTGTTGGTTGTGCAGCGCACATAATACATAACGCCATTCAAACAGCTGCTGACTTGTTGCCCGTAGATGTGGAAAATACTGTTATTAAAACATATTCTTATTTCTATGTATACATTGTGCGCATTGAAATGCTTAAAGAATTTTGTGAAACTGCGGAAGTCGAATAGCAGAAAATACTTGGATACAGTAAAACGCGCTGGTTAGCTCTTTTGCCAGCTGTCGAAAGAATTTTGAAAAGATACGATCCTTTGAAATCCTACTTTCTATCACAGGATAAATGTCCTAGAGTTTTGGAAGAGTGTTTTGAAAAAGAATCTTCAAAAATTTGGCTAGAGTTTGTACACAATCAAGCAGCCCTTTTTCAAAATGCTCTAAAACTCATTGAAGGTGACAAAACTTCGGTCATCGAAGTAGCAAATGAAGTTCATAATTTAAAATTTCAGTGTCAAGAGCGGTTAGAAAATAATTTCCTCCTGTTAACTATCCGTAATAGTATAAGCCAGCTCGAAGAACAAGGTGCAATAAATCGTGCAGATATCATGAATCACGTTAATAAGTTCTATAGTAACTGCATAGATTATTTAGAAGAATGGACGGTACATTACAATGATATTGAACATTTTCATTGGGTTACATTAAAACAAGAACTTAATTGGAATGTCGTGCAAACATTCGATCATATTACTTAAAATTTCCCATATAGTAATATTTCCGAAAATGATCTTTTTAATGAGGTATCATTATTAAAAAATATATATTGATAAGGAAAAGGTTAAATCTTGGGCATCAGAAGAAATCACAATAGAGAACAAATGGTTAGAAATATTTCATCATTTTGAAACAAACCATGTTCCATACAATAATGCACTAAAAATTGCGGAACACGCGCTGTCCTTACCAGGAACTAATGCTGAGACTGAACGCGTTTTTTCTACGGTAAATAGTGTGTGGACATCAGAAAGATCACAATTGAGTGTTGAGACCTTGAAAGCCATTTTATGTGTGAAATATAATTTACCAAATTCTTGTGAAAAATTTCATGACCTTTTAAACAACGACAGCAATCTACTAAAAAAAATTCACTCAAATCAGAAATATGCCAAAGAATAAAATAACACTATACATAATTTTTCTTTCTGTACTATATTTGTAAATTGTACTTATGTTGAAATTAAAAAATATATATTACAACACTATTTTTGCATTCTATGAAAATAGTTGTTGCTCCATATAGACCCAATTTTTAATCAAGAACCCCCTCCCCCTGGTCAATGGTGTCCCGCTTTACCAATGTTAAAATCTGGTCACCTTAAGTATACCCGTTCAATCCATTGCTTCCTGAAATCCCATACCAACGACAGGAAGGGAATGAAAAAAGTTATAAATCCCAAAGGAAACAAGTGAGGAGACAACGGCAGGTAGGGAGTAAATCAAAAAATAAAGGTGGACTTCAAAAAAAAAAAATAAAATAAAATAAATAAATAAATAAAGGTAAGAAGCTCCAAAGCAGATCGGCAAGCGAGGTGCTTTTAAACAAGCCCATCAGTGCCTGAGCCGCAGCCCCAGAATCTAGCCTCTGGTCTAGGCCTCCGTGATGCTTAGAAAACACCCCCAGGCGTTGGAGTGGGCACCGGCGGAAAGGCTCCGTCAAGGGGGCCATTGGCGTGAGAAGCGGGTGGATTGAGATCAGTGGCTCACGACCACGTTAGAATCACCTAGAAAGCTTCGGCAACCCTCCCGGGCCACAGCCTGAACCTCTCACATCCATTTTCAGGGGACGGGACCTTAAATCGGAGTGTTTTGTAGAAGGACCCGGAGGATCTCGATGCAGAGCCAGAGTTAAACAGCACTGATTTAGAGTCAAAGCACCTCGTCTGCCAGCCTCCCCTTCCTCAGCTCACGCCTCTCCAGCCACACCAGCCTCCTTTCTGTTCCTCAAGTTGCTAAGCTGGCTGCTGCCTCGAAGCCCTTTCATGTGCTGTTCAAAGGTCCGCTCTGTCCTGGCCATCTATTCTCTGTGCCTCCGAAGAGGCCGTCCCTGCTCACCCTTATCTAGCTACTGCCACCTGCTACTTCCCCTGAGACAGACCCTGCCTCCTCACGCCACTTTATTTGCTATGGTCCTCGTCGATTCTCAAAAGCATATCTTCCGTTTATTTAGATGGCTTTCGTCCGTCTCCTCCACTAGACTATAAGCTCCGTGAGATGAGGGCTTTAGAACCACGGTGCCTAGAACCGTGCCAGGCCCCACCAGTTGATGCTGTCTGAATACCCTTTGGAACAGGTTAGGATGTAATGGTGAGCAAAACAGGCAAGATGGCTGGTCGTGCCGAGTGCCGCTTGGCTGGGATGGGGGAGAAGGAGACGGACGATAGACAAGCAAAGAAGGAGCAGGACGATGGCATGATGTAATAAACCCGGTGGAGGAAGGATGGCAGCGGATAGTCGTGAGTAGCTGGGTAGAGGCCAGAGGCAGCATCTCTGGGCAGAATAGTCCAGCAAGGCCCGTGTGAGGCGGCTGCAACTTGACGGATGAGGAAGTCAGCCATGGGGAAGATGAGGAGGTGTGTTCGCAGCAGAGAGAACAGCCAGTGCCAAGGCCCACGGGTAGAAAAGAACTTGGGGGAAGCCGGGATGGCTCAGTGGGTTAGGTGCTCACTTTGCAGCGCCGAGGACCGGGGATCGAATCCCAGCCCTGGCCCCTGCGGACCCATATGCTGAACTGGGGAGTGCCCCCCAGTTCAGTTCTCTCTCTGTCTCTGTATCTCTCTCTCGCTCTGTCAAAAATAAAAATAAATAAATAAAAATATATTAAAAAGAACTCCAAGAACAGATTTAAAAAAAAAAAAGAAAGAAAAGAACTTGGCGTGAGTGAGGCACACGCAGGAACCCAGTGTGACTGAAACAGAGAGAATGGTGTGGGAGGGGGTGGGAGAAGCAGGTAAGGGCCGGCCACACCGGGCTTTGGGGGGCTCATCAGTTTGACTGTGAGTCCACCTAGACTAGGAAGCCATGGAAGAGTCTTACATTGAGACGGGGTCGGATGCACTGAGCAACCAAAGTCATAAAAGGACGCAACGGACCTATTTCAGAACCTCCCAGAGTCCAAGTTGCGCTTCTGGGGCAGCTAGGACCTGAGCTGGCAAACTGAGTCTGGGGAACACTATTCCAGAGAGATTTTCCACGCAGGACGCTGCATGTCTTGTCCCGGAAATGGACCGTCTGAGAGAAGGTATCACAGAGCAGCAGCCACTGGTTAGAAAAAAGCAAGAGAAACCAAAGTGCAAGGTTCTGAGGCCCCGGGGACAAGGCCCCTGCAGGGGAAGTAATAAAGGAACCGTGTTCTACGCAGGAGGGAGACGCTCAGCAGGGGAAGCAGCAAAGCGGCATTTGGTTCCCACAGTCCAGCAACGTGCTGCAGGGGTGCACGCCTAGAACGGCAGCAGAAGGAAGTCTAAGCTGGAGACCGGGCCTTGTGTCGGCACCTGCTCGGGAGTAAGAATGTCCCAGCAGGACACAGGCCGTCGACCCGGACCCAGGGCCAGAGGCCCCAGGGGGACATGGAACGTCGGGCCGCGGATGCGACCGCCGTGCACGCTTGGGGGCTGGTGTGAAAGAGCAGAGTGGGAGTCGGCTGGCTCTGGGCACGTCAAGGTTTCAACGACGGTGACATAAAACCCGTGTGGGCTGTCCCGTGAGGTGGGCAGACGGCCCTGCACTTGGTGAAAAGCTGGAGGGCTTTTTGTTTATACCTCAGCGGAAGCAAGTCCAGGCCAGTCCTCTTGCAATTAATTTCCAGCCCGGGGCTAGAGTGACATGGGCAACATGGAATTCTCACCGGCCTCTGGCTGGCTGAGGAGTCACCCCAAAGGCACAGGACCCAAGCCCTTCCGTTTTCTTTTTTTTTATAGATTTATTTATGGTTTTTGGCGGAGACGACAGGGAGAAGGGGGAGGGCCCAGAGCCGTCTCCGTGGTTGCACATCATCGGTGTTTGACATGGTTTTGTTCCACACAGGTGGGCGGGGGCCACGCAGGGCGGGACCTGGGCTGGGGGCCTCCCACATGGGAAGCACGCCCCCTCGAGTCAGGGGTGAGATCCGAACTGGGGGCCTCCCGCATGGCACCCCAGGTCAGCACATGGGTCCACACGGGCCAGGGCCCAGATTCAATCCTTGGACCCCGGGGCTGCAAAGCAAGTGTGTAACCCACTGAGCCCTCCCGGCTTCCCCAACTTCATTTTTTTCCATAAGGGAAAGGGAAAAAAAATCCATGTGAAAAGCAGCTGACACGTCATTAAGGATAAAAACAGTATGAATTCTTAACCAGATTTCTAAATCAGCTTATTGGCCTTATGCAAGGACTGTCCAGGAAGGATCCGGCCCTGTCATATGAAAAATAGAGGCATTGATGGCTGGATTTTTCCAGACAGCTCTGGTACACATTCCATATACATTCATATATGCAAATAAACACGTACGTTTGCTCTCATTTACATGTCCTTGCTGTCATTTATCGTTATTTATTTATTTAAATACACATCTATGAGGCTATGCAACCCTTTACCAAGTACTTCTTGCTGGTTTAGTGCTTTACTTATACGTCTCACATCGTCCTCCTGAGGTATGAGATAGGGCATCTTTCTTATCCCCACTTTACAGGTGAGCAACCTGAGGCTCAGACGGTCCAGCGACGTATCCGAGATCTAAGAGCCGACCCCGACTCTGACTCCAGAGCCCACCTTCCGGGATGGGCCGTCCTCTGTGACTGCAGACGTCCTGAGAGAGGGAATCGCTTGAGGCCAACGAGAACCACACCCCAAGGTCTTTGAGCAAAGTTGGAACAGGAAACAGGGACGCAGACTCAGCGAAAGTCCCCCGTGACCCACCGTGACGTCACCACGGTGCTCAGGTTAAGAGGCAGGGTGACCTGGGGTCAGGCGAGCTGCGAACGGGCTGATGGCCTTGGACCTGGTGCTACCAGTCATGGTCCCTCCCTGGCCCTTAGGCTCCTCTTTTGCAAAGTGAAGGGATTTGATGAGCAGAACTGGAAGGACTGTCCCGCTCTGAGTCTACGCAGCGTCCTGCCTCCTGTGCACCGGTGTGGGGGGCACCCGTGAGACCTCCCGCAGACTCCCCACGCTCCTGGGCCTTGCCCTGCACCCCGGAGGCCGGCAGGGCTGGCTGCTTCCCGGGGGCTCCCTGCCCTCTCTGTTCTTGCTGGGTTTCACCCGTCGTAAAGCATGAGGAGACGGGGAGGCCGAACGAGAGGGAAGTCCGGGCGTTTGTGCACACGCTCCTGCCCTTCTTGCCTGCGTTCCGGCTGTGGCTGGGTTCCTGTCCTCGCACCGCTCTTGTCGGGGTACAGGGGGTGACGATGGTTTCCTGCTGGGTGAGTGCCCGGCTGCCTCCCCTCCACTGGCTGGTTCCACAGCTGCTACCTCTTCCGCACAGCGGGTTCGCTCCCAGCTCTGCACTCACACCCTTGTGCGTGCTCTTTGCTGTGGGCCCCTGACGGCTGCAGGCCCGCCGTGGTGGGGTTGCCTTCCTGCTTGTTATCGCTGCCATGACCTGGGAAATGCCTCCACGGAACCGACACGGGGATCCCCCACATCAGCGGGGGCCCCGGAAACAGAGACTTCCAGGGTGAGGGAGCAGGAATTCCCCAGTCTCCCGCAGCGGCAGGAGCATCAACACCAACGTTTTCTTAGCCGAAAAGGCTATAAAAACTCTCACCTCTTTTGAAAGAGGTGACATAGAGTCAGACCGATCTGGGTTTGAATCCTGAGTCAGCTGGCTGCTGGCTGTGAGACCCTCCTACGCCTCAGGTTCCTCTCCTGGAAATCAGGAACAATATCTGCCTCTCAGGCTTATCGCAAGGGACTGACTAAGACAACCGACGTGAGAGCTTCGCACAATGCCTGGCACGTACTAAATAGATGCTCAATAAATGTTCGTCCCCTTCCTCTATGAGGCAACCGGGAGGAAGAGACGGGAAGCCGTAACAGCTACTTGGGGTAAAGCGGCTTCTTCAGAAAAACCATACCACCTCCTTCAGGTCCCCAGTGGAAAAGCCGGGGGCTGACGTGGCAACGATCCGAGGCAGAAAAAAGAAAAGAACAGCTCATCAGAAACCAGCCTTTTGTCAGAGAAACAATGCTCAAACCCAACCGCAGCAGGCAATTAGGGAACAATAGCTAAATACTTTCTAAAATTAGAGACAGACCATAGCCCGTGATCAGAGCGGCTTTGTCTGCACTGACCCCCTCCCCACACCCGCGGAAGGTCGTGGCTCATGGGAGACGGAGACTGGGGATCTGTGTGTCTTTTTTCGTTTCCTTGAGAAATTAAATCTCACACCACCTCCCCGCCGTTGCCAAGACAGAGGGCAGAGGGAGCTGCCAGGAGGACCCTCTCGTTGGAAGAGAAAGGAAGGCAATAGGAAACGTGATTTGTGTCAAGGACTAATTCAATCCTGAAAGAGGACAGGGTCTAATAGCGTCCCCCAGAGACCGGTGACAGACACCCCGGCCCCACCGGCCGGCGGTGCAGGTGGGCAGCGGGCAGGTCTGTAGGAAGAGGACACACTCTAGGGCTCTGGCATCCACCGATCACGCCGCTTCTGCTCAAATCTGAGGAGGTTGGGGAAGCCGGGATGGCTCAGTGGGTTAAGCGCTCGCTTTGCAGCCCCGGAGACCAGGGATCAAATCCTGGCTCAGGTCCACGTAGACCCATATGCTGAGCTGGGCTGTGCCCCCAATTCAGTTCTTGCCGGGGCCCATGTGGGAGGCTCCCGGCCCAGTTCCTGCCCTGCTCAGCCCTGTGCCCACCTGTGGAGTGAAACCATATGGAAAACGAATGCTGTCAACTATGGAGACGGCTCTGGGCCCTCCCCCTTCTCTCTGTCTGTCTGTCTGTCAAAAACCAATAAAAATAAATCTATAAAATCTGAGAAGGAGCCCACACGTCCGTGACAATGACGACACCAGACAAAACCAAAGGAGAGGCTCCGCCCACAAACGTGGCCTGGAACTGCCCTCATGGTCTTGACAGAAGGGCCGAGGGAGCTTCCCGGCCCAGAACCTCTGGGTCGGCCCACCAGGGGCTGCCCTCCTTGCAGGTTCCGACCCCGGGTCGTGCTTGGCGTTCTTCCCGGCCCCTACCGGGTGCCCTGCCTGCCCATTCCTGTCACCAGGAACTTTCTCAAGGTCCCCACACCTCCGTGTCCAGAACCAGCCCCGGGGGGACAGGGCACCGGCAACACTCCATCCACAGTGCTGCTCTCGACAAGGGGGCTTTGTGAACCCGGGGGCCAGCACCCCCGACAGCACACGGGCTCGTTTGAGCTGGTGGGGTGCACACGGCGGGAGGCCTGCCCGGGCCCCTTCCCCGGCCAGCACCCCATCCCTGGGAGTGGTGTCTGCGGACAGCTCCCCGTTCTTGAGGCTGAAGCGGCTGCTGCCTCAGGAAACGTCTACACACCCTCGTCACGCTGCCAGGAAGACAGCCTGTTTCTTGAACGCTGGGGCGACAGACTCCTGTGGGACAGAACCGGGTCCGTGTTGGGGAACTAGGACGCCTACGGTTCTTTCCCACGAGAGGCCATGGGGGGCTCGCTGTCTCTCACGCCCCGCCTGGCAGGAACAGGTCCTGCTACAGGTGCTGAGCCTTTACTAAGCCGACGTAAACACGGGGATGTTCCCGCCCTGCTGAGAAGCCCGTCGAATGGGCGTAGACAGAGCTTGTTGTTCATGTGATAGTGGTTTTAGAAGCACTGTGCAGAGGTGCGTGTGGGAAGACTGGGGAGAGAGGCGGCGGCTCCGCTCCCGAGCGTAACACGGTTCAGGATCCAGCGGCTGGACTGCAGTGCAGACTCCCACCTACCAGCTGAGAGACCCTGGGCAGGTCGCTGAGGGCGTCTGCAGGCAAAAGAGAGCAATGCAACTGCCCTTTACAAGTCTGGAAGGACAGGGTGCAACGCAATGGACATTGTCTCCAGGGAATAGAATTGCAGGCGGTCTTTATTTTCTTCTGCTTGCTTTTCTTTTCTTTTCTTTTCTTTTTTTTTTAACTTTTCCACAGAGAATAAAATCCTTTTGAAATCAGAAAATGAGAAATCACTAAACTTTTTAAAAGTGGTTTAATTCTCAGAAGTATGCTTCCAAATATACTCTTTTGAAATATATCTCCCTTCCTCCTACTCTATCTATCATCTATCATCTATCTATCATCATCTATCATCTATCTATCATCTATCTATCATCTATTTATCATCTATTATCTATCATCTATCATCCATCTATCATCTATCTACATCTATCATCTATCATCTATTTATCATCTATCATCTATCTATCATCATCATCTATCATCTATCTAAATATCATCTACCTATCATCTATCTATCATGTATCATCTATCATCTATCATCTATCATCTATCTATCATCTATCATCTACCTATCATCTATCTGTCTATCATCTATCTATCATCTATCTATCATCTATCTATCTATCTACATCTATCTATCATCTATCATCTATCATCTATCTACATCTATCATCTATCTATCATCTATCATCTATCTATCATCTATCTACATCTATCATCTATCATCTATCATCATCTATCACCTATCTATCTATCATCTACCTATCATCCACCTATCATCTATCATCTAACTATCATCTATCTACCATCTATCTACCATCTATTTATCATCTATCATCTATCATCTATTTATCATCTATCATCTATCATCTATCATCTATCTATCATCTATCATCTATCTACATCTATCATCTATCATCTATCATTTACTATCATCTATCATCTATCTATTATCTATCATCTATCTATCATCTATCTATCATCTATCATCTGTCTATCTATCATCATCTATCATCTGTCTATCATCTATCTACATCTATCTATCATCTATCATCTATCTATCATCTATCATCTATCTATCATCTATCATCTATCTATCTATCATCTATCTATCATCTGTCTATCATCTACATCTATCATCTAACTATCATCTATCATCTATCTATCATCTAACTATAATCTATCATCTATCTATCATCTATCTATCATCTATCATCTATCTGTCTATCATCTATCTATCATCATCTATCATCTATCTATCATCTATCATCTACCTATCATCTATCTATCATCTGTCTATCATCTATCTACATCTATCTATCATCTATCTATCATCTATCATCTATCTACATCTATCATCTATCATCTATCATTTACTATCTATCATCTATCATCTATCTATTATCTATCATCTATCTATCATCTATCTATCATCTATCATCTGTCTATCTATCATCATCTATCATCTGTCTATCATCTATCTACATCTATCTATCATCTATCTATCATCTATCATCTATCTATCATCTATCAATCTATCATCTATCATCTGTCTATCATCTATCTACATCTATCATCTAACTATCATCTATCATCTATCTATCATCTAACTATCATCTATCATCTATCTATCATCTATCTATCATCTATCATCTATCTGTCTATCATCTATCTATCATCATCTATCATCTATCTATCATCTATCATCTATCTATCATCTATCTATCATCTGTCTATCATCTATCTACATCTATCTATCATCTATCTATCATCTATCATCTATCTGTCTATCATCTAACTATCATCTATCATCTATCTATCTGTCTGTTAATCAGTCAATCATCTGGCAGTGTTCCTCAAAGGGTAGTTGGTAGGACCACCTGCTTTAAAAATCACTTGGAAGTCTTATTAAAATATAAATTCCAAGCCCTGCTCCCACACTCAGAGTGTCTGGAGGGGAGGCGAGGAATTGCAAATTGTCTCTTGACAAGCTCCCTCAATGACTATTTTCTGTACCATGAGCCTGAGAACCACTGCTAAGTTGAATGAAGCATTCAATTTATATTAATTTTCCAAATAACTAGGGCTTATCCACATACATACCTTTTTAAAAGTTCTACACATTTTTATAAAGTTTGTGGACAGTTTTCTAAGTCTTCTTGGTGAATGATGTGGACAGGACGTCCCTGTTGAGTTGCATGTTCTACTCTCCAAAGGGATCCTGACTGCAGCACTTTCAACAGTTCAATCTATTTTTTTTTTCTGTTATTTACCACCCAGTGTCCATTATTCCTTTTATTAAAAAATCACTAACTTACCTCCTCCCGGTACACAGATTGTCCCACTAAAAGAACATGGGGCTACTTAGAGAAATGACTCATTCCAGACCCGGAGATAAACATGAAGATGATGATCCAGAACCATCTTGTCATAATAGGAAGCAAGGAAGTTATCAAAGACTACTTGCTAAAGGTCAGACAATTTAATCATCCATCAGCTAAAAACATCATTGGATTGGAGCACATCAAGTATGCTTAATTCCATGCATTTAGAATGATACTCTGGGGAAAAAATTAAGTCACCTCTTAAAAATGTTAGGAAACCACTTAATTATTTTAAAAACTGGTCACAAAAGAGAAAGGATCAGGCTTTCATTCTCTTTATAATCTGTTCCAAAGGGTATTCAAATAGTTGATGAAGGGAAAATCCTCTTTCACAGAAGTATGCCAGCTAGTAACTGGAAAGGGATTCATAGTTTGCAATTCCTAATGATTTATGGGTGTAGTGATGACCACAAACGGCTGCTAACATCACAAGAAAGACCACCCGACGTTGGATCTTCCAGATAGACGTGAACACCACCATCTGTGAAGTTGCTTTATCCCTCCCCACACATCCCCACAAAAACAAAGCCAAACAAAACCCTGAATTTGATCAAGCCTTTAGATTTAATGCAGAATTTATAGGAAACAAAGGAGGAACAACATGAAGATATAACATCAAGGCTCCGGAAAACTCTACAAGGCAAATGACGTGGTTTCCTCAGTAAAACACTGCAGGAAAAAAGAACAGAGATGGAAGGGCACCTATAAGTACAAGAGATGAGACGTAGCAGCCGATCACAGTGGGTAAAACTCATTTTTTCCTTGATTCAAATGAACTATACATATTCAAAAAACAAGACCAATAATGCACAAAAAATATAAAACACACAAAAATTTTATGACAATCAGGGAAATGTCAACACTAACAGGATATTTGATGATATTGTGATCTGAAGAAATCATTTTTTTAAAGATTTATTTTATTGTTTGAGAGGAGGTCAGAGAGAGGGAGAGAAGAGGGAGGGCCCAGAGCCTTCTCCATAGTTGTGCATCATTGGTTGTGACGTGGTTTCATTTCACACAGGTGGGTGTGGGGCTGAGCAAACCAGGGGCCTCCCGCATGGGAGGCGAGAACCTTCACTGCTGAGCCGTCTCGGTGGTTACCAGCTGCACCGCAGGTCAGCCTATGGGGGTTGCACAGGCCGGGGCTGGGATTCAAACCCAGGACCTCATGAATGTGAGGCAAGCGCTCAACCACCGAGCTACCCCGGCATCCCCAGGAATTAATTATTTTTTAAATGTAGGTATGATAATAGCACTGTGGTTGTGGTTTCTGAAAAGGATTCTTCATCATTTAGACAAACATGCTAACGTTTTCACAAATGAAATACGATGTTTGAGATTTGTTCCAAAACAATCGAGGAGGGAAAGTGGGAAGAGGCGTGATAGGCAGGATTGGCCCTGTGTCGAAAATTGTGAAAGCTGGTCATGAATTCATCAAGTTCATTTTTCTATTCTCTCTACTGTTGAATAAGTTTGAAATTTTCATAAATAAAAATGTTCGTGGTTTTTTGGAAAATTTCAGAAAAGCAAAAGAACAAAATTTAAATTATCCATAATCATGCCCTGCAGAGATAATCACTACTATCATTTTACAATATACGCTTCTAGTCTTTTAAGTAATATATGGAGTAGAAATCGTGCTGTGAATATTGTTTTGTAATCTGCTTTTACCACTTAAGACAGTACATTTTTCCTTGTCACTATAAATTCTAAAACATTATTCTTAATAGTTGCATTAGTATTTTAGTCCCTAACACTTATTTAATCAAAACTCTATTTTTGCTACTAAAAATTCTGCTGCTAGGAATATACTTAAAAATCTTTATTTTGGGCACCATTCATTTTCTGAAAGTAGAATTAGTAGTTAAAAGAATATAAACGTTTTACTACATATTGTCAAACTGCTCTCTAGAAAGGCTATGCCCATGTATGTTCCTGCTGGTACTGAGGCAGAATTCCCCTTTTCCCAACGCCTTCCTCTTCCTCTTGTGGAAGTATTTAATTTTCAGTATTTAATAACTAATTCGAAGTCAAAGAGCAATGGGTAAGTATGTGGGATTCAAACAGACCTGCCTCTGAGTCCTAGTCGCTGTGTGACTGTGTGAGAGATCTTTAACATCCCTGGATCTGGGAAAAGAACAAACAGAGGTCAGAGCCATCGGAAAAAATCATGAATGCACGTGTGTTAGCACAGCGCCTGGCTTAATAAATGTTAGCTATAACTCTCGTCATTATCGTTATTATTATGAGTTATTGCCTTCCCATAGAATAAAATTCATAGTTGGTTTTTTTTTTGGGGGGGGGCACGTGATAAGCTGGTTTTCAAAGTAAAGGGCCGAGACAAAACACACATCTGGGGGAAGCCGGGATGGCTAACGGGTTAAGTGCTCGCTTTTGCAGCCCTGGGGACTGAGGATCAAATCCCGGCCCCGGCCCATGTGGACCCATATGCTGAACTGGGGTGTGCTTCCCATGCAGGAGGCCCCCAGTTCAATTCTTGCCCCCCAGTTGGGCCCCTGGCTCGAGTCTCCCATGTGGGAGGCCCCCAGCCCAGTTCCCGCCCTGCACGGCCCCCGCCCACCTGTGTGGAACGAAACCATGTTGAGAAACCGATGACGTACAACTATGGAGACGGCTCTGGGCCCTCCCCCTTCTCTCTGTCTCTGTCTCTGTCAAAAACAATGAAATAAATCTTAAAAAAAAAAACCACCACACACACACACACAACTGAATAAGGAAAACAGGATAGGAGGATTCGCTGTAAGAGAAACAAATCCACATATACAGACACTTGCTCTACCTCAGAGACGCCTGCAAATCAGGTGAAGAACAGACTTTTTAATAAATGGTGCTAATAAAATTGAGCATCATGTAGAGAAAAAATGGAAACTGCCCTCCTGCCTCACATACACAATAGTCATTTTCAGGTGGAACTGACCTACGTATAAAAGAAAAAACTGAAAAATTTACAAGATACATACGGGAAAGCATGTTCAGGACCTTGGAACAGGGAAGACTTTCATAATCAAAAAACAAAGAGCACTAACCATGATAGGAAAGATTCGTAAGTTTTGTTTTTCTTTTTACTTAAGAATTAAAACTTTCTGCTCATCAAAAGATACCCTTGTTGGAGCAAAAAGGCGAGCAAGCAGAAGATACTTGCTATGGACTAAAGACTAGTTTCCAACCCACACGAAGAACTCTCGTGAATCAACAAGAGAACGACTTATCATCCAGAAAAAAAATGGAACAAGTATCTCGAACAGGAACTTCACAAAAGAGGAAATTAAAGGCACAGGAAATGCAGATTAGAACTGATGGCATCATTATATACCAGATGTAAAATTTTACAGGACGAGCATATCAAGTCTTGGAGATGAGAATATGAACGGACTCAGCTGCTCTGGAAAATGGTTTGGCTTTATCTGTAAACGAGAAGATGTGTGATTCTGCACCCGACTCCTGACGTAAACCCCAGAAAAAGTGAGGCAGAAACAGTCAAAGCCGCATAATTCACCAAGAACTCCAATGGAAACAGCTCAAATGTTCATCAACAGCAGAACAGAGAGAGCCTTGGGCAAGTTAGCCATTCCTCTCTCCAATAAAAATCAGTTAATAACAGGGGGAGCCGGGATGGCTCAGCGGTTGAATGATTGCCTTGCGATTGTGAGGTCCGGGGTTTGAGTCCCGGCCCCGGCCAGTGCACACCCCATATGCTGACCTGCAGCCACTGGTGGCCACCTGGATGGCAGGGAAGGTTCTTGCCTCCCATGCAGGAGCCCCGGTTCAGTGTCCACCCCATGTGGCCTCACATCCACCTGTGTGGAATGAGACTATGTCACAACTAATGCTGTACAACTATGGGCCCTCCCCACTCCTCTGTCTGCTTCTCTCTCTCTCTCTCTCACCTCTCAAACAACAAAATAAATCTTAAAAAAAAAAAGTGTACGGGAAGCCGGATGGCTCCGCAGGGTAAGCGCTCACTTTGCAGCCCCGGGGACCGAGGATCGAGTCCTGGCCCCGGCCCGTGAGGACCCATGTGCTGAACTGGGAGCTCCCCCAGTTCAGTTCTCTCTCTGTCTCTGTGTCTCTCTCACTCCCACTCTCTCTGTCAAAAACAATTAAATAAATAAATAAATAAAAATTTAATAAGTGATTAAAAAGAAAATAATATGGAATGTTAACCGTCATTGAAAAATGTTAAAGGGGCAGAAAGACTAAGGACAATAAAAGGTCCAAACTTCCAGGTATAAAACAAATGAGTCAGCGGAATGTAACACACAGCAGAGGGAATAGAGTCGATAATGTGATCGTGAGCTACAGTGTCGGATGGTTGTTGGACTCATCACGGCGATCCCTTCTTTAGGTCTGTAAATGTCGAATAACTATGGTGAACCCCTGAAACTAATATCATATTGTATGTTAGCTATATTTTTAATAAAAATCTTTTTTTAATATCTTTATTTTATTTTTTTTGACAGAGACAGAGAGAAGGGGGAGGGCCCAGAGTCTCCATAGTTGTACGTCATCAGTCTTCAACATGGTTTCGTTCCACACAGGTGGGTGGGGGTCGTGCAGGGTGGGAGCTGGGCTGGGGGCTCCCACATGGGAAGCTCACCCCAGTTCAGCATATGGGTCCCCACGGGCTGGGGCCGGGATTCGATCCTTGGTCCCTGGGGCTGCAAAGTGAGCACTTAACCCGCTGAGCCATCCTGCCTTCCCCTAAAAATCATTTTTAAGAAAAGATAGAATTCCCCGCTTGGGAACCAGTATGGAATAGTGGTCAAGGTCATATTCTTGGGTTTAGGTTGTAGTTTAGTCACTTTCCATGCATCATCTTGAGCCTAACATCCCTAAACCTCCATTTTCCCACCTGTAAAATGGGAGTAATAAGAGTTAACTACTCATAGGGCTGTGGTAAGGATTCAATGAGATGAACAGTCACAGAGGAGACCAGCAAACAATAACTATTCTTAGTGTCGCAGTATTTCCCCCCTTAGGGTTATTAAATCACCCACTGTAGCGCCTTAGTCCACAAGCTGGCATTTTCTGGTGGAATATCTTGTCACTAGAGAAAAGACGAAGTTCACATAAGGAGTCACCTGCCGATGGCACTTGCTAGGCATGAACATGATCCAAACAAATGACAGAGCTCAGGGCAAGGGGCCAATCGTCCCCCTGCCAGGCTGTTCAATAAAAAAAGGGTCCCCAACCGGGGGTCTAATGCTTCATCCCAGCTGGAGCCTCGTGTTTCAAATCCCCTTCAGATTACAGCCAACTTCAAAGAGAATAATTACCCATAGTTACACGTCATCAGTTTTTCGACATAGTTTCATTCCATACAGGTGGGTGGGGGCCGCTCAGGGTAGGAACTAGAAGGGGGACTCCCACATGGGAAGCTCACCCCAGTTCAGCATATGGGTCCACAAGGGCCAGGGCTGGGACTCAATCCTCAGACCCCAGGGCTGCAAGGGAAGCACTCAACCCGCTGAGCCATCCCGGCTTCCCCTGTGTGTCTTTCTAAAGAATTATCAAACCAGAGAGTGGTTTTAGGAACCCCTAAACTTGCAATTGGTGTTACAAGTGAAGCTAAAGGTAATCTCTTGTGGGCAGGTCCTTCCAGCTTTGCAAGTTGTCTACACTTACTCAAGGTTCGTTCATGTTTTAGCATATTTAATACTCCATTCCTTTTTATTTGCCAAATAATATTCCATTGTGAGTATATATCACATTTCCTTTACCCACTCAGCAGTTGATAGACATTTAGGTTATTTCTAGTTTCAGGTTATTATGAATTATGCAGCTATAAACACTTCTGAGCACGTTTTTGTGCAGACATATATTTTTAATGCTTAGGTATATACCAAGGATTGGAATTGCTGGGTATATGGTAACTCTTACGTTTAACTTTTTTGAGGAACTACCAAACTGTTTTTCCAAGGTGGCTGTACCAGTTTACAATACCATTAACAATATATGAGGGCTCCAATTTCTCTGCATCCTCATCAATACTTGTTATTGTTTATCTTTTTACTTTTAACCATCCCAGTGAACATGAATTGGTATCTCATTGTAGCTTTGATTTGCCTTTCCCCGATTGCTAATGATGTTAAACAACTTTTTATGTGATTCCTGGCCATTCATGTATCTTCTTTGAAGAAACATCTATTCAAATCCTTTGTTCATTTTTTTTAATGGGGTTATTTATCTTTTTGCTGTTGAATTATAAAAGTTCTTCACATATTCTGGCCATAAGTTCCTTATCGGGCATAGGATTTGTGAGTCTAGTCTCCCGTTCTCTGGGTTGTCTTTTCACTATCCGGGGAGCACAAATGTTTTTCATTGTCATAACGTCCAGTGCATCTATTTTTTCTTTGGTTAACAGCTCACACTTTGGGTGTCCTATCCAAGAATCCTCATTCAGATCCAAGGTCATGAATTTTTACCTCTAAGTTTTAAGAGTTTTCTAGTTTTAGCTGTGACATTCAAGTCTATCCTCTCTCTTCGGTTAATTCTTATATATGATGTGGAATAAGGATCCCACTTCATTCTTTTGTATGTTGTTTCCCAGCACCATTAGTTGGAAACATGACTATCCCCATCGGATGGGCTGGGCATGTGCCTCAGTCCATTCGTTCTGCTACAAAAGACCATATAAACTCGCTTGTAAACAACAGACATTTATTTATTTCTCTCAGCGCTGGAGACCCAGGAGCCCAGCCCGATTTGCTGTCTAATGAGGCTCTGCCTTCTGGCTCCTACACGGCACCTTCTTCCGTGTCTTCACGTGGTGAAAGGCCAGAGAAAGACCGCTAGGGTCTCCTCTAAGGACACTAATCGCCTCCCAAAGGCCCCGCCTCTTCCCACTATCACACGGGGGGTCAGGTTTCAACATAAGCATTTGGGGGAGCCCCATTCATACGCAGCAGCACCCGTCAGGAATCAGTTGACCACAGACTCACGAGTATGAATTTACTTCTGGACGCTCAGTTTTATTCCATTGATCTACATGTCTACCCTGACGTCAGTTCTACACGGTCTTGATTACCGTAGCTTTGCAATATGGGTAGCTTTTGACATTAGGAAAATCTGAGCCCTCTAACTTTGCTCTTCTTACCTCCATTTTTATTATAAAAATTTTCATACGCTGAAATTTGAAACTATAGTTCAGTGAACATCTACACAGCCCCCCCGACCTAGGTTCAGTTGTTAACATTCTGTGATATCTGCTTTCTCTCTCTCTTCCAGTCTTTCTTTCTCCCCACCTCACTACAAACACATACACACATTGTTGTTGTTTGTTGTTGTTGCTGCTGTTGCTGCTGTTGAGTTGAGCTCTTTATTTGAGAGCAAGTTGTACACATTTCACCCCCTTGGCATGCACGTCGTAAGGGCAGGAGCATTCTCCTGCCGCTCCAGCGGCGATGACCTCCCCAGGAGAACGTGCCTCTTGCTAAGATCTCCTGCATCCACCTCCAGAAGAGAACAGGAACCACAAGAAGTACCCTGTGCTGAGCTCCAGTCCCTACTTCATGGATGTGAAATACCCAGGCGGCTATCAAATCACCAGCGTCCTTAGTGATGCACCAACCGTGGTTGCGTGTGTCCCGTCAGCTTGCAGGAGGAACCGCAAGACTTAGAGAACGGAGCTCCTTCTGAGGGATCCAGCACTGAGGGCACCTGAGTCAGGATGAGGGTGGAACCATCCCGATAAACACGTTACACACAAACAAAAAAAATCTCCTACTTAACCACAATGTCATTAACACTCCTACGAAAATCAGCAAAGATTCCACAGTGCGGTCTACTGCCAACCCACATTCCCATCTGTCCAAGTGCCCAAAGTATCTTTTATAGTTTCCCCCCAGTGGAACCAGAATCCAATCAAGATTTTTGTATTTTGTACATCACTTAAGTATCCTTTTATCTCTCCTATTACTGTTTCATTTTGTTTTCTTTTTAACATTGACATTTTGAAGAGTCTTGGTCAGTTGTCTTATAGAATATCTCACATTCTGGATTTTTGGGAAGGTTTCCTTATGCTGTTTAACTTGTTCCTCTGTCTCCTGAATTTCTTATGAACTAAAAATCAGGTTCTGACTTGACCAGGTAATTGGGGAACTTCTAGTCAGAAGCACCTAAAGTCAGAATGTCCCTCTATTAGTGATGCTAAAGCGAGGGTAACCAGATCTCTCCATTATAACATTTTTTCTTTTGCAGTTACGAGGTAATCTATGATAGCCTTCTTAACTATACTTTTAATGCAAGCCAACATTGCTTTTAAATGTTTTTTAAAGATTGCAACGTCATACGATAAACTTTTCATAAAGATGAACAGTGAGGTAGGGCAGTACCGTTGTGCACCTGAGAATGAATTTCAATAAAGCAGCAATAACTAAAGCCTCAAGACATAAAATACTGGCATTGCAATAAATAAAACCATGTATCATATAGGAGAAAGGGATGTTACTAATAGTTGGAAGGTACCCTAGAAATAAACTTGAGTTCAATTGCTTCACTTTACAAATATAAAACCCGAAGTTCAAGAGGCTAAAGAAATGTGACGCCAGAAAATAATTACTTTTTTAGTGCTTCTTCAATGTTGGACATTGTTCTAAGCACTCTGCATGGTTAACTCATGTGATTCTCCCAACTTTATGAGACTAGGTTGTACTTACTTTCTACCACTCTCCTCTTTTTTTTTTTTTTTTTTTGGCCAGCAAGAAAACTGAGAAGTTAAGTGTGTCCAGGATGCACAACTAGTAGCAAATTAGGGAGCTACTCCAGAATCGGTGTGTTCATTCCACGCTGCTACTACTAGTTATATCATTGTGGCTACGGAGCTATGGTTAGTTAGCAGTCAAGTTAGGCACGAGGTTCTCTGAGGACAAATTCCCTCCTCGATCTGGAATATGCAGCGTAGAGGAGTTGATGGTTCTTGGCAACCTGGAGTTGCACCAAGTCCGGGCTGCACTGCGCTTCCCTATTACGAGCAGGCAGCTGCTAATTACCTGTGATAAAGAGGGATGGATGCTGCATAGGAAGGTCCAGCTCAGCTGAATGCAAAACCCCTCACCCACAAATGTGAATAAAGTACTTAACCTTGGGCTATAATATTGTATTACCCTTGCAGTAGATTGGCCTTCCTGATCATGTTTTGTGAAGATTGCTTTTAAAGTCAGTTGTTGTTCTCTATACATTCCGAGGACAGTGACGGACCATGACCGGTAGAAACGCTTCACGTGGATGAACCTCTGGGATAAATGAGAGTAGACCGTAAAAGCTCTTCTTCACTCCTTTCTTTCAGTCTTACATCCCAGGTCTTGGTCTGTATCTGACTGATCCTCCATGTTAATTAGTTTAACCTTATCCTCAGAGGCCTTAAGCATCATATTTCTTGCCCGTTTCTTGGATCCAGGTCCTCTACTTAAGTCCTCCTTCAGCTGCAAATCAACTGCTGAATTAAATCAAACCTCTGGGGCAGCCGGGATGGCTCAGTGGGTGAAGCACTCACTTTGCAGCACCAGGGACCCAGGATCGAATCCTGGCCCTGGCCCGTGCGGACCCATGTGCTGAACTGGGGAGTGCCCCCAGTTCGGTTCTCTCTCTGTCTCTGTATCTCTCTCTCTCTCTCTCTCTCTCTCTGTCAAAAACAATAAAAAATATATTTAAAAAAGAAACAATAAAAATTTTTTTAATAAAAAACGTAAAGTCTATTAAAAAAAAAAGATCAAACCTCCTTGATCTTGACTTCTGGGACCTTCTCCAGTTGGCTCCTCCTTTATTCTCTTCTTAGAAATAATACATTCCTGCAGCACAGGTTCAAGCAGATCTCTGTCAACCAAAATATGAACTGTAATAACTAATATATTTCCATGGTACTTCAGAGTCAAGTAAAACATATTCACCTGCATTACCACAATTAAGACTCATAATCACTCTATGATATATATATATATATAAACAAACATAGAGTGATAAATCTGGTACCATAATCAGCATTTTGAATTTGATAAAATTAGAGCCAAAGACGTGTCTTGACCGTGATAACACAGCGTATTGGTGAAGCTATGGTTTGAATGTATATCTTCAAACTGCCAGATTATGCTTGTTATACCAATCCTGAATTTACCAAAAAAAGTTGTTTTTTCTTTTGGATTACATCCTGCTGCAGGCAGGATTCTGAGATCTCACTCAAGATCTCCTCCCCCCACATACATGCTCTGCATAATCCCTGGGGCTGTGGATATGAGATACGAGTCCCCTGATTGTGTATATTACCGTCGTGCCCCTCTATCCCCGGTTTCACATAAAAGGTGTCCCAAAATTCACGCAAGATTTGAATTTTGCGTCATTTGTGCGGTAAAGTGTTGCCAACGAAAAATAAAGGCAGCATGACAACTGACAGTTCAGGGTTATTACAAATGGAGCGCTCCACAAAAGAACAATGCGTTTTCATTGTTGCACCATGAAAATGTACCATTTTTAATTATAAACCTGTGTTTTCTATCAAAATTACTTCCTGCATGAATTTTGGGACACCCTTTACATAATGACATCATGCCATTAGATGCCAAGATTTTCAGAAGAGATACACATATAAAATCAAAGTTAAATAGAATCTGTATAATCCTAAATTTGCAATTTTGGAAATAGTGATATGAATGAATGATGCATTCTTGCAAAAAATAGGTGTATGTGCATTGTTTAGCTCTGTCCTCTGAAAAGGCTTACAAACAATCATCACCCCAGGAACGTGAGCACTAGCCTCCCGATGGTTTTCTGTAAGTGTCACTATCCCACTTAACAGAGGGTTCCTTGTAGACACGACTGATTCTAAATCTAGGGCAGGAAAAGTACTAGCTGAGCCTAGAACATCTTGTCACACCAAAAATAGCGTCATCCTGGATGGAGGTGGTGCTTCTCTTGCTGCTCAAACTACAATGTTTGGTTTGGGAAAAATCAGAGGAGTACACTTAGAGTATATGCACCTTCCTGTCTGTGTTCTATTAAAAGTTGGTTTCTACTGTTTATCATGGAAAATGTCAAACGTATCCTCCTACAGGAGTAGAGAGAACACGATCATGAACACCCACTTCCCCCTCATCCGGCGTGAATAATGAGCAAAACTCAGGGCTGGCCATGTTTCATCTACACCCCCTCCATTTTCCTCTCTCAGCATTTTGAAGCAGATGCCATCTGAAGTATCCTACTTCACCAAAGATTGTTTAATCCATAAACTATGCAAAACACAACCTATATCAGACACACATGCACACGTATGTGCATACGCCGTGCATGCAATCTATATGTGTGTTCAAAGGTAGCCTAAGGATTACAACACCGCTCCCAGGAGTGCTTGGGGGTGGGGTCTGGGGGAAAGGGGTAGTGTTTAAAGAAAAAAAATTATTTTTTTAAGATTTATTTTTATTGTTTTTGACAGAGAGAGAGATACAGAGACAGAGAGAAGGGGGAGGCCCAGAGCAGTCTCCATAGTTGCACATCATTGGTTTTTCCACTTAGTTTCATTCCACAGGTGGGCGGGGCTGCACAGGGCAGGAACTGGGCCTGGGTCTCACCCCAGTGAGAACCGAACTGGGGGAGCTCCCAGCTCAGCATATGGGTCCACACGGGCCGGGGCCGGGATTCGATCCTCGAAGTGAGCGCTCAACCCACTGAGCCCTCCCGGCTTCCCCTAAAGAAAAATATTGAGTGTGAATGTTTTCACAGGGTGCACGACTCTCCATTCGGCATTCTCACCATTTTCTATTAACCTAAAATCCTGTGACCCTCTTATGTAACGTTGTCATGCTCAGAAAGCTCTTGAATTTGGGACAAGGTTGATGAGACTGAAGGGGGCGCAAAACAAAACAGCTTAAAAAAAACCATCCCAACTTCGTTATTTTGCCCACAGAACGTCGTGTCCTGTCACAGGGTATCCGTGATTCACCCGCTTTCCTTAACGAAGCGCTTATCCCATGATGGTTAAACAATTGGGTTCCAACGGACACCAGGTGGAGCCTTGTTTTAAAAAAAACTACAAGTCCCAGAAAGCCCTTCGGCTAGCGCGCCTGCGCACCGTGCGCTTCCGGCCTCTCCGCCCCGACGCGCCTCCGGGGAGGCCCCGCCCCGCGTTGCGTCGCTCGCGCTGGAAACAAGCGGAAGAAGATGGCGCTCACCAGGTGGGTCGTCGGTCCGGGGCCTCCGTACGCCGCCGTTTCCGTGTCTCTGTGCGCTTCTCCCGGGCGGCGACCGGGCTCGGGGGGCACAGGGCGACGAGGGCCACCCGCCGGGGCGACGAGGCCTCGCGGGGCTGCGGTCGGTCCTGAGTGGCTTCCCGGGCTGAGGTCGCGGCCGAGAGCGGTGTGAGGAGCAGTCCGCTCCCGGCCCCCGGGCGCCGTGCAGGGGCCTCGGGGTGGTGCCGAGCTCGCCCGCGGCTCGTGGGGGCGAGGGCGGGTGTGGAGGGCGACCCCCCGGGCCTGCTACGGGGCCGCGCGCGGGTCTCCGTCCCCGAAACGGGGACTCCTGGGAAAAAGGGGGGAGGGGCGAGGGGCACGGGCCGCGCGTGGCCGACTGTATTTATTTATTTATTTTAAAGATTTATTTTTATTGCTTTTGACAGAGACAGAGAGAAGGGGGAGGGCCCAGAGCCGTCTCCATGGTTGCACATCATCGGTTTTTCCACATAGTTTCATCCCACAGGTGGGCGGTGGGCCAGGATCTGGGCCGGGGTCTCACCGCGGTGAGACCGGGGCTGGGGGCTTCCCACATGGGGGGTCTTCCTCCTCAAGCTAGGGGCCAAATTTGGGGGCAAGAACCAAACTGGGGGCCTCCCGCATGGGAAACTCAGCCCAGCTCAGCGTGTGGGTCCACACGGGCCGGGGCCGGGATTCGATCCTCGGTCCCCAGGGCTGCAAAGTGAGCGCTTAACCCACTGAGCCATCCCGGCTTCCCCTAAAGTAGAAGTTTTTGTTGTTGGTGTTTTTTTTTAACTGAACTGGGGTCCTCACCGCATTCGGGAAGCTCACCCCAGTTCAGCATGTGGGTTCGCCTGGGCCGGAGCCGGGATTCGATCCTCAGTCCCCGGGGCTGCAAAGCGAGCGCTTAACCCGCTGAGCCATCCCGGCTTCCCCTCTTTTTCTTTTATTGTTTCTTTTCTTAATATATATTTTTTTATTGTTTTTGACAGAGAGAGAGAGAGAGAGATACAGAGACAGAGAGAGAACTGAACTGGGGGGAGCTCCCAGTTCAGCATATGGGTCCACACCGGCCAGGGCCGGGATTCGATCCTCCGTCCCCGGGGCTGCAAAGTGAGCGCTTAACCCACTGAGCCATCCCGGCTGCCCCCGGACAGACTTTAAAGGAGCCGGCAGGGCGGCCGCTCTTTCACTTTGGACCCTAGAATTCTCCGTGCATAGTAGAAGCACGTCAGAGTTTTGCAGTTCCCGGTTGCCTTGGTGACCAGTGCACACGAGTCCCACCTTTTCCCAAAAAGCGGCTGGACAGGGAGCGTCCGTGCAGCCACGTGACGCCTCCTCGCCCGCGCGACCTCGCTGACCCGTCTCAGCAGCAGAACGTGCCCCGCGTGTGCAGTGGGGACCGACGGGCACGAAGGAGTCGCGTGCGGACAGCCCCTCCCGCTCCCTGCACAGGCTTGAGCCTCAAGACCAACATCTGAGATGCAAATAAAAGCAAACTCATGGTGCTTATTTGTGTAGCGCTAACCTTAAAAAAAGTGCAAAAAATTCAATGGAAGGAGCTAGATGGACGGACGGGTGGGTTTGCTTTAGTCCCTGTTGCAGCCTCGGGGTGCCCTGTAGGTGGGAGGCGTTGTGACAAGGACTAGTGGAGTAATGAGCCCAAGTTTTGTGGTAAGGTGGGATTTGAAAAGGAGACGCAGGAAAAATGCCAAAGATGTGGGTATTGTGTGCTTAAAATCGCAGTCTTGGGGATTGCATCGGTGTCTCATTTTGTTGGGTGGATTTGGATTTTCAGATGAAATGTTATTTTTTCCAAGATCTGCCAGGGATTCTCCATAGCAGGGACTTCGCATACTGGCGTGTTACAGTCTTATTGTCATCGGTGATTTGTTACAAGCTAAAGATTTAAAATCATGCTGATCTGTCTAAAGCCAAGGGAATTTAAGGTGTCGTATCTAATAACATCACTTGCACTTTTGCACTTAGTATGCTTTCTTTAGTAAAGGGAAGAGGGTACACTAAGCTATTTCAGCATTGGCACTATTGATATCTGGACTGGATAATTCATTGTGTTCGGGGCTGTCCTGTGCTTAGTGCGGTGTTTAGCAGCATCTTTGCCCTCTACCCACTAATGCCAGTTGCACTCCTACCCCCTCTCCACCCCTAGTCCCCAAGTCCTGACAATCAAACTATCTGCAGACATTGTCACATAGCTACACTGTAGGTATTTTACCCCCAGTTGGGGAAGCCGGGATGGCTCAGCAGGTTGAGCGCTCGCTTTGCAGCCCTGGAGACTGAGGATCGAATCCCAGCCCCGGCCCATAGAGACCCATATGCTGAACTGGGGTGTTCTTCTCATATGCGAGACCCCCAGTTTGTTCTCACCACCACCCCCACCCCCAGTTTGGCCCCTGGCTCAAGGGGACATGCCTCCCATGTGGGAGGCCCCTAGCCCAGTTCCTGCCCTACGCAGCCCCCACCCATCTGTGTGGAACGAATCCATGTGGAAAACTGATGACGTACAACCATAGAGACTGCTCTGGGCCCTCCCCCTTCTCTCTGTCTCTCTGTCAAAAACAATAAAATAAATCTTCAAAAAAGAAAAAGAGATTTTTCCTACAGTGAGAACCACTGAAGTAGACTTTCTGCTTACACAGAGGCTTACACAGCCTCTCCTCCCCCCACCCCCTGCCTCCAGGAGTGTGCCCCCTTGTGGGAATGACATTCTGTACAACACGCTTGTCCAGCGTGTGGCCTGCGGCTACATGGGGTGCAGGACAGCTTTGAATGCGACCCAACACAAATTCGTAAACTTTATTAAAACAGTGTGAGATATTTTTTTTTTTGTGATCTTTTTTTAAGCTCGTCAGCTATCATTAGTGTTAGTGTATTTTACGTGTGGCCCAAGACAGTTCTTCCAGTGTGACCCAGGGAAGCCACCAGGTTGGACACGACTGCTTTACAGGGAACAACAAAGTTAGGACCCTCTGAAAGGCTAGAGTATGTTCTGGCCTTAATCCAACCAGGTTACTGGTTCACTGGATTGTCCAAATTCCACTTTGGCAGACTGCCTGCTTTTTTTAAAATCATTTTAGTGACCATTTCTTCTAACAGAAGGTAGAGAAAGTAGAAATAACACACAAGTAAATATTTGGCTTTTTTGTAACTGTCTTTGTATCCCACCTGTGTATTGGGTTTATATGGTTTACTGAAAATAACTGGTAGAAGCCTTAAACTTTAGACTCCATTTATCCATCCACCCATCCATTTATTCATTCTCTTATTCTGTTCTTTGTTGAAGGTCTACCATGTGTCAGACACTACTGTAGTGAAGATTTATTTTACAGTATTTAATCAGTCAGGCAAACTCCTTGTCCTCACAGAGCACATTCTAGGAGAGACAGACTATATGTGAGTAAATACATAAATATGCAATTTTAGGTAGTAAGCACTAGGAATAAAATAAGGATGTGAGGTGGCATGCAGTTTTGGTTAAGGTGCTCAGAAAACAGCTGTAGGGAGTTATAATTGAGTAGAGAGTGCCAAGAAGCAAGCACTAAAGATCTGTGGAAGAGTTTTCTATAAAAGCACTATAGGAAAAAGTACTCTTAGTAAGAAAATAGAATATCCTATGGCAGAGGGAGTGGCAAACGTAAAGATCCTGAGGTGGCTTGTTTAAGGGAAGGCAAGAAGGCTAACGTGACATAAATATGGTGAGCGTGAAGGGTATTCATCCCTCCTGCAGACATTTAGGGAGCTCCCGGAGCCCTAGGCAAGGCCTGCAGAATTGGGGATGAAAGAGGCAGGCCTCATTCCTGCCCTCAAGTTGTTCACAGTCTAGTGAGAAAAAAAGATAAGTGAAGAAATGATTACAGTGCGTTTAGATCGATGTTACAGTAGTAGTGAGGACACAGAGGGTCTGTGGGAGTCCAGATGGTGGCCAACTAACCCAAACTGGGGAATCAGAACAGCTCCAAATATCAGTATTCATGGAATGCTTGTTAAATGGCGTCTAGAACTGTGCCGTGTTGTTCATAGGTTTTCTCATTTAATAGTTACAACAACCCTATAAGGTAGGTTGTCGTCACAGATGAGAAAACTAAGTTCAAAGATGTAACTTATCCAGGTTAGTAAATGACATAGGTAGGATTTGAACTCTGATCTCTTAGCCATCACATAACCTGACTCCACCATACCACCACCAACAACTGGATTAGACCCCTCTGGTATGTGCTGTTGTAGAACTCTTCTTTTTCTTCCTCACTTCATATAATGTGTAATTATGGAATTGTGTGGTTGTCTGCAATACTGTAAGCTGTATTTCTCAGTTTATAGGCTTGTTGCCTACCTAGTATAGTGCCAGCACCCAAGTGATCAATAAATATTTTTCAATAAATAAGCTTTACTGCTTATTCAAATATATCCTAGCCAAAAATCAACAAAGGAACCTTAACTTTCCCATTGAGCATATTTGTCTATTTGTCATCTACTAGAATCTTTTTGTGGTACTTTGGAGAATCATACTCAAAACTTGTTAACAATGGTTTAGTAGAATGACTGTTTGGAATAAAGAGTAACAAATTACATCTTTAAGCTTTAAATTTTTGACCTTTTCATTTTTAAATTGCATTCTAGACTAGATACCCTTGGGAAAGCTCACTTAAATATGCAATTGGGTTTCTTTCTCTTATCCATCTCTCTGTTACTTTCGATTGTAATCCTTGTGCTTTTATATTGACACTAAAATAGTTAAAAGTAAGAAGCATAAGAGTAAAATACTTAAAAATAAGGAATACAAGAATAGCAAGACTGTACGTAAACTATTAATATATACTGGACAGTTGGCCCTTGGGTAATTAAGAATGTTTACTTGCTTGTTACCAGAAAAGAAATATGGAAGCATAAAAATTCAGTAGTTTGTCTATTATGTGAAATATCTATTAATTTTTATTCTGGGCACCATTTGCCTAATTCTGACCTTTATTATCTTTGCTTACAGCTTCTTACCTGCACCTACTCAGCTGTCTCAGGACCAGCTTGAGGCTGAAGAAAAGGCAAGATCCCAGAGGTCACGACAGATCTCACTGGTCTCCTCCCGGAGAGAACCTCCCCCATACGGGTACCGAAAAGGCTGGATACCTCGGTTATTAGAGGTAATTTAGGGGCTTTGTCTGGATTTATTAAATTGTGCCGAAATCCATTAGAGATTATAGCACCTTTGTAAAAACAATCCCTAGAATCTCAACATATGAATGTCAATATGTTAGAAATTGTGAGCTCTCAAGGCTACACTCCCCTCAGAAGATTAATCTTTTTCTTATTGTTGCTTTATGATCACTGGAGCTTATGTCACTTCTTATGTCAAATTATTAAGCATGTACAAAAGAAAGTAATATGTCCTTTGTAAATGTAGGGATTATATAATAGCATATGGAAAATAATGGAAATGTAAGAGAAAAAAAGTGAAAGAATGATTTCATGTTTGGGTACCTTTCCCGTCCTTGTCCCTACATGCATGATACCATAGAACCTTGAAGGGACAGCCTTCCTCCAGGGAAAACTCCAGCAACATTTCTTTCTCCGATTTCTTTCCCATTAGGTACAGTGGAAAGAACACTGACAAGGAATTTAAAAAGCAAACTGGATTTGCATCGTAACTGTGCTACTTACTATTTGTGTGACCCTGGGCAAATCCTAACTTCTATTCATCTGTTTTCTTGTCTTCAGTTTGAGGATGTTAACATATGTCTAGTATACAGAGTAGATAAATTTTTAAGAGGTGTAAGAGATAGACTTTGATGGTTGGTTTGGAGGCAGTAAGGGAGAAGGAAAGAATATGGAATGATCTTTTTAAATCTTTAGCTCATTTTCAAAGAACAAACTTCTTTGGCAGCATCTAGTCTGATTACTCAGGATCCTGTACGTCAGTCAGTTCAATACATAGTCCTGTCTGTAATTATCTAGGGAGAAAAGCACACATTTGAGACTTCATTAATTTTGCTTCCCTAAGACCTTTTGTTTTTCATCAGGCGTTTTTCTCTCTTCCCAATATTCATTCTGACTCCTGCAAATTTTCCTTTTCCACGTCCCAAAGAATATACCGTCCCTATTAAAAGTCTTTAATTGCCAATACCATTTATTTTTTGCACCCAGTTATTTTAATTTTATTACTTTGTCATTACTTTGTCATTATCTTGTCGTATATTTTTTACTTTACAAATGTGAAGAGCTCATGCTCTTAGCTTTTTTTTCTTATGTCTCCAAATGGTGGTGATCATAGTGAAGGAACCAAGTATTCATTGGATTCAAACTTCTTTCTTAGCACTTTATAAGAAGCCATCTAGGGGAAGCCCGGATGGCTCAGTGGATTAAGCGCTCACTTTGCAGTCCCAGGGTCTGAGGATCAAGTACCAGCCCCAGTCCGTGCGGACCCATATGCTGAACTGGGGTGTGTTTCCCATGTGGGAGGCCCCCAGTTCAGTTCTCACCGGAGTGAGCTTCCCATGTGGGAGGCCTCCGATTTGGCCCCTGGCTCGTGGGGACATGCCTCCCATGCAGGAGACCCCCGGCCCAGTTCTCGCCCTGTTCAGCCCCCACCCACCTGTGTGGAATGAAACCATGTTGAAAACTGATGATGTACAACTATGGAGACTGCTCTGGGCCCTCCCCCCTCTCTCTGTCTCTGTCTCTCTCTCTGTCAAAAACAATAATAAAGTAAATCTTTAAAAAAAAAGGAAGAAGCCATCTGTATTCCCCTACGTATCAGAACTCTTTATAGAGCCTGGAAGACAAACACCCAACTAGATTGTGTCTTCTCCTGACGTGTTTCCTGCTTGTTTTTTTCCTTAGCCATCCTCTGGTCCTTATTAATTCTAGAGTGAAGGCCAGCCTTACAGTAATTATTCAGGGACTTTTCTTGTTGCTTTTGTTTTTGCTTGTAGTGTAATATGTGAGAAGCAGAGCAAAATAAAAGGTCGTCAAGAAGGCTGTAGTGCTCTGTTATCTGGGGCAAAAGGTAGTACTGGCATTACCTAGAAGACACGAGTGTCTCTTTTGAGAGATTATAGGTAGTCTTTTTTTGGCCTCAGTAGATTACAGAGTTGGGGTGGTAGGCATCATTTTCCATAAAACAAATCTCATGCTTGTTTCCATTTCAGCATTATGACATTGAGGTGTACTATTAGCTTTTTAAAATCTTATTTGACTATCACAGTTTTCATATATCCTGGTGGAACAGAACAGTTTATTTGCAAATCAAACCAAAATGGCCAGCTAATCTGGAAATACTGTGAATGCTCCTTGAGGGGAGTGAATGTTCTGTGAAAGAAGGCATTGTGTCCTAGTTTTTATTAAAGTGAAAGCTGTGCTTTTCTGTCAAGCTTCGTGACCACGTAGTGCCACCTGTACAGTTCTGAAGTGCTATTATACTTGAAGAACCAGCAGATCTGAGCGTGTGTCAGATTGAAGTCCTGGGAACACGCTGCACCTTACTTGAAACTGCTGTAACTATTTCTGCCTAATTTACCAGAAAGCATTTCTCTCAGCTTTCTTTTTAGCTTTAAAAGATGTCAAGCCTTTCTCTAGCAAGTTAGCATAGTGTACCTAGGAAGTCATATATCCATGATTTTATGGATTATTTGAAGCGGTCTTATAAAAATGGTTATTTTCATAAATTATTTTCATCAACTTCTCTAAATGATCAATTTCAGTATGTTTTTTCTATCACGTCTTAGTACTTTATTGCCTTTTTTGAGCTAAAAGAAAGGTATTTCAGTGTAATGGGAAATACTAAGTTTTTTGGAGTCAGAAGATCTGGATTCAGGTACTACACGTACTACCCATGAAACCTTGGGAAAATCACTTAACTATTTTTGAATTTTTTCCATATGAAAATATGGAGTGTTGAAGCATTACAAAAATTAATTCTTGAGATAAATGTGGATTATATTTTATAAATTACAATAAGATACTATAGCAAATATTAATTTAACAAAACTGTTTTAAAATTATACTTAATATTCATGTTTATTTGATGATTTCCCTTTTATTGTAATACTAAACTTTGTTGACAGACTTTACTTTGTTCTATTTTAGAAGTCTTAGTTCTCTTCTAAGTAGTAATATATAATTATCACTAGAAACGTGGCAAACTCATTTCTCAGTTTTTCCTAGTCTGTTTATTTGCTTCACATGGAATATTGAATACTAATATTATGTTATTAAAATCTGATTCCAAGGAGATGCCAGTATAGCTCAATAGGTTGAGCGCTTGTCTCTCAACCACAAGGTCCGGGGATCCAATCCCTTCCTCAGCCCGTACAAACCCACATGCTGAACTGTGGAGCAAGCGGTAATGGCCAGGATGGCTCAGCGGCGAAGGTTCTCACCTCCCATGCTGGAGGCCCCCAGTTCAGTTTCTGCCCCACACCCACCTGAGGGGAATGAAACTGTCACAACTAACGATGTACAGCTATGGAAACTGCTCTGGGCCCTCCCCCTTTTCTCTCTCTCTCTCACCTTCTCTCAAACAATAAAATAAATCTTTAGAAAGAAATCTGATTCTAAGAAAAAATTCTTTAGGTCTCTGCCCTAAATGTAACTTGACCTGTTCTTCACTAAGATATTTTTTCTAAAACTAAAAATCTTTTTCTTGTCTTGAGCATGTTGCTCAATTTTTTCCTGCCACATATAGAAAAGCCAGATTCGTTGGCGTGATGTGGAAGCCCTGTCATGATTGGGTTTTGACAGCCCATGCAGCTTCTCACCCTGTGTCTCCCTCTGCCCTCAGCAAGCTACAGCTGCATTGAACTCTCATCTCCCAGGACATGCCAAGCTCATTCTTACAGCAGGGCCTTCACCTTGCTGTTTGATCTGCCTAGAAAATGCTCCCCTCGGATCTTCCCACAAATGATTTCTCATCAACCAGGTTTTAGCTCAGAGACCATGCCAGCCACATGACAGAAAGTAGCCCCTCTTCCCAGCCCCGCTATAACTTTCAGGGCATTTATGACATGCCAAAGATTATGGTTTTTCTGCCTTTTCCCACTGCGATGGGCACAAGAACCTTGTTTTATTTATTGCCATATCTGTAGTATCTTGCATAATAAAGGCTCGGTAATTATTTGTTGAATGAATGAATGAATAGATCTTGAATCTCAAATTACTATTAAATATTATTTTTGTTTTCTCCTTAATACATAGGATTTTGGAGATGGGGGTGCTTTTCCAGAGATCCATGTGGCCCAGTACCCACTGGACATGGGTCGGAAGAAGAAAACGTCCAATGCGCTGGCCGTTCAGGTGGATTCTGAAGGGAAAATCAAATACGACGCGATTGCCCGGCAAGGACAGTCCAAGGACAAGGTCATCCTCTCACTGATTGTCTTCCCCACTGATCATGATCTTAAAGAGTGTTCCTAGTTGTCTGAAAATAGTACATCTCTAGCCATGCAGTTTAGGTTAAAAGAAGCAGTGAAATAGACTAACTGAAGGTATAGGACTTCCTAACAATAAGAACGTTACATTATGACTTCATAACAGCAATGGGTTTTTCCTTTGAAATTTTCCAAATTGATGGTAGATTATATATGCTTAGGGTTTTTACTTACTTGTTTTATATTTTAAAGATAATTTTTTATAGTAACACTTTTTAAATGCTAGCAATCTTTTTAAAATCTATAATCCTAACACCCTAAAAAAATAAAAATTTAATTTGGTCTGTAGTATCTTCTAATTCTCCATATACTTACAAAGTACTTTACATAGATAATAACTTTAGTAGTTCACTTGAATACAACAAATTGCACAAACTTTTCATTGATTAAGTATAATACTAGCATTTGCTATCCAGATTTAAGATGACCCTGCTTATAAAGTAATCCAAAGACCAAAAATAAAATCTGCTTAAAGTAGTCTCATCACAGAGCCAAGGAACTGTTTTTAAGAAGACCTAGTTTTTTTCTTGTTAATAAATACTCCAAAAAGAGATAAAAGATCTCTTTAGAATTCGAAGTGTTGGGAAAAATACTTTGGAGCCTTCGGTACCTGGCTCCCTCCCACTCCTATTCGCCTTCCTCTGACCCTGTGAAATAGCGCTAATGACAGCCCATCCATTGTTCCTGCCTCATGGCTGATGAGTTTTGGGAGAACAGCTGTGCAGTCGTGCAGTCTGTATCTCAGGTTCAAGTGGGCTCCTTCGGTGTTCCGCCAGGATTTAGCTCCTCTTTCAACAGGTAACCCACATCTATTGCATATGAAGACTATAAGAAAATTAGCTTGCTTTATACTGCACTTGTCTTTTTGTCTTGACTTTTCCTTTCATCACTATAAGAAATTTCTCTTACTTAAGCCTACTATTGCCACATGTATTTTAATATATTCTGGATCTCATCCCTTCCTCTTTCCTTTGTAACATCAGCTCTTTAAAATTCTTTGCGTTACGCCTTTCACTTCTCTTCTAGCTTCTTCCTGTTAGTATTTGAAGATGCTTGTTTTACTCATCTTTAAAAGTCAAGTTTTTTCCTGACTACCCCTCAAGGCTCCCTCTAGCTACCACCAAATTTTCTTCAAGCTTCTTGCAGGAGTTGTTTTTCTCTGCGTTCTACTTCCCCATCACCCTTTCATCATTTCATTGTGATGTGGCTTCACTTCAGCCAGTCTGCTGAGATAACTCTATAGCTAAGGTCTCTAAGACTTTATTTCTCACAACATATTCTCTAGACTTTTTTTCTCACAATGCCTTCTCTTTGACCAATCTAATTTATTCCCTTGGTTGAAATGCTGATGACTTTCAAATCTATGCCTCCTGCCCAGTTTCTCTCCTGGGCCCTATGTTCATACATATCACCGTCTACAAGGGCAGATCTGTCTACATTTCCCTGAAGTACTGCTCAATCAAATCCAAAACTAAATGCGTAATCGTTTTCCACATAATCTACTTTTTCTATTGCCCAGCTCAGTAATTGACAATGATATCTTCCAAACTGACTATACTTAAAGCCTAGGGGTTCTTTTTTCCCCTTATTTTATTGATTTTTTAAAAATTATACTAACAATATGTTTTTATTGTAAAAGATGTCAATACTACATTAAGTCCTATCTGCTTCTCCCACTTTACTTCATAGAGGTAACTACTGTTACTACAGTGATATATATCTTTCCAGACCTTTGTTATGGATTTAGGTATTTATGTATATGAATCCCCACTTTACATACACATATATGCAAACAGATACACCTAGTTTTATATGAATGTAATTTTAATACCCATGACTTTCATAGACTTGCTTTTATATTTTATTTCTAAAGATTTATTTTCATTGTTTTTTGACACAGAGAGACAGACAGACAGACAGACAGACAGAGAAGGAAGAGGCCCCCGAGTAGTCTCCACAGTTGACAGCATTAGTTTTCCATATAGTTTCACTCCACAGGTGGGCACAGGGCTGCACAGGGCAGGAACTGGGCCGGGAGCCTCCTGCATAGGCCCCGGCAAGAACTGAACTGGGGGCACTCCCCAGCTCAGCATGTGGGTCTACCTGGGCCGGGGCCAGAATTCAATCCCCCAGCTCCGGGGCTGCAAAGCCATCCCAGCCTCCCCACTTGCTTTTTTAACTTAATATGTTTTGAAGATTTTTGTTAGTATATATAGTTCTACTTCATTTTTAAAAATCTACACATAATTCCATGGTATGCTTGTGTCCTAATACCTTTTAAGCATTAGTAGTTTCCAATTTTTTGTTTTGTAAACAGTACTTTATTCAAGATCCACATACAGACTTTGTTTTGTACGTGAGTCTTTGTAAAATAAATTCTTGTCATGGACTTAATGAGTCAAAGGATATTCAGATTTGAAGTGTGACATATAATGCCAATATGTTCTTTTAAAAAGCCTTTGCGGGGAAGCCAGGATGGCTCAGTGGGTCAAGCACTCACTTTGCAGCCCTGGGGACCAAGGATCGAATCCCGGCCCCGGCCCGTGTGGACCCATGTGCTGAGCTGGGGAGTGCCCCCAGTTCAGTTCTCAGTTCAGTTCTCTCTCTCTCTCTGTCAAAAACAATAAAAAATAAATAAATAAACTGTTAGACTGAAATTTATAAAAAAAGAAAAGAGCTAGAATGGAAAATGATAGCTCTAGTCATAAGTAAAGAACGAGACAAGATTCCAAGGCATAATATTTTAGGGCAAGTCTAGGGCCATTGATTGCCTACATGTAAAATAAATACTGTGTACAATACTTACTGGTAATACAAAATTGGGAAGGAAAAGAATTTCTTGAAGTAAATCTTGATAGAACAAATGCATTTCCTCTTGATAGAACTAAATACTTTTCCAATTGTGAGTTGTGATAAATCTTCAGATAAAGCTATGGTGTTTACATTTTTTCTTCTGAGATAGCTCATAGGAAATGATACATAATTACCTAAAAAATGCCTTCAACCTCTCCCTCCCTCCCCAAAATATCTCCAACAACTTTAAACTAATCCCAAGATAATTCTGTTTGTTATTACCTTGCTTGTACTATTTTACAAACTAGCTAACCCTAAAGGTAGTGTTTCCTTTTTATGTCTGAAGTGGTGAATATGTTGATAGGCTGGCTTGTCCTTTTAATCAATCCAGTTTTTTGCCAGTTTTCAAAAAAAAAATCCTGTTTCACAGATGAGTTATTGCTTTTATCTTCTTCACAAAGCTTATCTGTGCTCTTGATACCTTTGAGAGTACGAGGGCTGTCCTGAAAGTATCCAGCCATGTAATATGAAAAATAGAGGTATTTATGGCTAGATTTTTTCCAGAGAGCCCTCATGTATTGCATTTTTCAGATAACCCTCCCCAGCCCTGGATATACTGAGTTTTTTTAGCACTTGTGGTTCTCAGGCAATAAAAATTGGGAGCTTTATAGTTAATTACCGTGGCAGAATCTTACTCTTCAGTTGTCCCTCATTCAGCTTGGGGAGATGCTGGAGTCTTCCTGATGCTCATTTAAAGGGCTATTAACTTTGGAATACCCAAATAAGAAGCAGCAAACAGCTCTTGTGTGCTAAATTAGTGTTGAGACTTTATGTTGAGCATATACGACTACCAGGGAGCCACTTAGAATCGCTTCCTGTAACTCTTCATAGTCATGGTATTATTTTCTGGAGAATTTTTATTAAATTTAAATCCTTGTGATGTATATTTTTCCATCCTAAAAAGAAAAGACTTTTGAGGTCAGTTGCTAGGTGTGTGCTCTTGATGCACTAGAGTGAGCTTTAGGCTCTTCAGAGTGTGCAGTCTTGAGAGCATGGTGACACGAGTCACGTACATGTTTTGTGATAAATCGTCTACACTGTCTTACCCAACCCTTCCCAATTCCTGAGAAAAACAAGCTAGAGATTTTAATCTATAGCCATGAGATAATTTTCTTATAGGAAACCAACAGCTTATATAAAACGTTCTGCAGGGGCGAAAACATAATTACCTTTAGAATGGAATAGGGTGTCTTCAAAATTTGTGTTCATTCATTTGCACAAAAAACACATCGACTCCTTCCTGTGGACCAGGCATTGTTACAGGCACTGAAGACACTTCGATGAGTAGGAGATTCCTCATCAGTAATGCAGGTTGATCATTGTGCATATCTCATAGGGTTGATGCAAAAGTTAAATTAGTTCATGCATATAAAACAAAAGAACTGGCACAAAATGAGTGTGTAGTGAATGTTGGCTGTGTTGTTGTTTAACGGGACACAGATAAGCAAGGAAAATGGAGCCAGGTCGTTGTACTATGGGCAGTCTTGGAGGCACTGCTGTCACACTTTGAGTGGGTAGGTGGGGAGGGGGCTTTTAGTGAGTGCGGTGGGGGGAGGTCTCTCCAGTGCATATGTGACCTCTGAACTCATGCACAGGTTGAGAGTGCATTTGAAGAACTGGGGACAATACTCTAAATGCCAAGAATTAGAGAAACCTGTACTGTATTCAGAAAACAGAATAGCAGCCCGTGTGACTGAAGCCTCATGGTTTGCTGGGCCAGGGCGTGCGGCCTGCGGCCTCAGATAGCTGTGAGAGCCCAGCACAAATTACAAGAACATGATGAGATTTTGTACAACCTCTATTTTTTAAAACTCGTCAGCTATTGCTAATGTTATGTCTTTTATATGTGGCCTAGAGAAACCAAAAGGTTGGACACCACTACGGTAGGCCAAGCCAGGTTAGGTCAAATAGTGGATTTTTTTGCTCTGTTGTTTAGAGTAAGAGATTAAGACTAGCATACACTTCCTTGAAGTGATTTTAAGGAATGTCATGGTAGAATGCAGTTGCCATTGTACCCAGGAATTTTGTTTTCTTTCATATTCGTAAGTTTTTCTTGTTTTCTTTCATATTCATAAGTTGTCTTTTCTATGTGTGTCAAAGAATTCCTGACTCAAGCAGCAAAATCTAGAAGGTTGCTTATTTGTTAAATTTTCAGTGCCTCTTTTTCTATAAAATCTGCCATGTAAGTTTTTATGAAAGTAGTAGAAAAGTATAGATGGGCATTAAAGTAAGTAATACTATATTTTTGTCAGGGGCTTGCCACATCAATGTTAGCCTAAAGCTGAGCTGCGTAGAAATCAGATAGCAGCCCTAAATTTGAATAGTGCCTGTGAAGTAGGTTGTATACATGGAATGTATCTTGTGAGGGTTTCATGGAAGAAAGTGGTGGATTTTTTGACAGCAGCACGTGTTCCTTTCCTTAGTCTATGAATAGAGTTGATACCAGAAAAGATAGACATTCTAAGTAGGGTGAGGTCAATGAGATTGTCCAGCCCCAGTGAATTTGGGAATTGTTTGGTACCCTGACTTAAATTCTGATGAGCTTATAATCCAAGATGGTGGTGCTGTGGGCCGTTTCTATCATTAATTTCAGGTCCTACTGAAACTCAAAAATAGGACTCACTGATGCTTAAGATTTTTGTTGGCAGTTTATTTGGATACTGACTTGATTAGATCTTAAATCATTTAAATGCATGAGGTCAAAGGAAAATTATTAACATATAACTAGGGCAGCAATTTGTATATATTTTAAGCTTCCTTGGTTTTAAAATCTGTGTTCTAAATTTATAAGTTTACAGAGAGGACATGCTGACTTCTGAAATGACTTAATGAGGTTGCTTTTTTTCACTTTGTGCTTTCTTGAGTGTGCTTGTGTTTGAACATTTTAGGTCATTTATAGCAAGTACACCGACCTGGTTCCCAAGGAAGTCATGAATGCAGACGACCCAGACCTGCAAAGGCCCGATGAAGAAGCTATAAAAGAGGTAATGGGCACTTGCCATACGTTATTTTTGCTGTAATTATTCTATGTGACTTACTACATCTTTATGAACTTCCACACTGCTTGATGTGGTGTTTCTTATTTCAGATAACGGAAAAGACAAGGGTAGCCTTGGAGAAGTCTGTGTCGCAGAAGGTTGCCGCAGCCATGCCGGTGCGAGCAGCTGACAAACTGGCTCCTGCTCAGTACATCCGGTATGAGTCGCACCGGGGCCTGGTGGTCGTTCGCTGTCCTACTTACTCACAATTGTAAATCCAGTTCTTAAGTAAGGCCTTGAAGCCTGTGGACTCTGTGCAGACTCTTAAAGGCAGAAGAACGTTTCAGGATATCCACTTTTAAGCTGTGATGCTATTTTCAAAATATTTTTTGTTTTTAGAAATTAACAGATACAGTATATGATCCACACCACAATTATTATTTGTATTTTTCCATTTTTATATAATGTAAGTGTTAATATATTGGTGATATATAATGTAATACTATAAAAGGTAAACTAAAATTACTTCGTATGATAACATGTTGATAATTAATGTATTAATATACCTTATTTCATAATAGATATCCTTATATTATTTCTAAATTTTGAGTGGTTTCACTCTTAAGTTTTTGTATGGAAGGTGACTCACACATAGATGTAAAGGGGAAATTCAGAGTTGGTTGTGCTGCTAACATTGTTCTGTTCCTGTTATATAACCTGTGATTAGGCAAAAGCTACTAACTAAAAGTTTCCTACTGAGCGTGTTATGGAGCGTTTTTTCCTCAAATGCAGATCTAACAAATAGGTACTATTTTCTAGACCTCTTATCTGTGAAACTGAGCCTCGTGCTCTCCATGCGGGAAATGGACAGAAATGGATTACTTGCAGACTGATACGGTTTTAGTTTACATTTTGCTTATAACTCATAGTGCTGTTAGTTTTCTTACCTCCATTGCTGTCTGCTCTGCCTAAATATTTTGCAGTTTTCTATTAATACTTTGTGAAAGGAATTGGCAGTGTAGTCTAGCTTAGTATTTTAACAGGAAGAAAATACCTATTGAAAGTGTGAACTAGTTACACCTTTAATTGAGTTTCATCTGCATTCTTCAGATACACACCATCTCAGCAAGGAGTAGCTTTCAACTCTGGAGCTAAACAGAGGGTGATTCGGATGGTGGAAATGCAGAAAGATCCCATGGAGCCGCCAAGGTTCAAGTAAGTAGGTGGCTTCATGAGAATGAACCAGTAATCTTAAAAAAAAATACCAAAGGAAAAATGTCCCAAATGTCTGTCAGCAGGTGAGTAGATAAACAAATTGTGGGGTATCTGTACATGGAATACTACTGAGCAATAAAAGAATAAAAATTTAATACACGCAACAATATGGATGAATCTTAAAATAATTATGCTGAGTGAAAGAAGCCATATAATAAGTATACATACTATGTGACTCTGTTTATTTAAAATCCTAGAAAATGCAAACTGCTCTAATGACAGGAAGTAGATCAGTTGTTTCCTGTGAGGAAGGAGGCAGGAGAGAGGAAATGAGGGGGAGAGAGGGACAGGTTAAGAACATGCCGACACTTTGGGAGGTGATGGGTGTGTTCACTGCTTTGCTTGTGATGATGGTTCCACAGGTATATGCTTGTGTCAACTTAAATTGTATTATGTAAATATGTATGATGTTTAATTGCATGTCATTTGGACCTCAATAAAGCTGGTTTTTAAATAGGAACAACGTATATTGCTCTGAAACGATAACTCTGTTGTGGAGATGAGTTGGGTAGTGATTGTGATCAGGTTGGCCATGTTTTAATAGTTGTTAGAGCTGAGTGATTGGTGTATGATCAGTGGTCATTCACCATACACTCTGTTTTGTATATATTTGAAGCTTTATGTAATAAAAAATGAGGTGGGGGGGACCTGAGACTTACTAACTAAAAGGGAAAGATTATATCATTGTCTGGTTGTGCTTTGACTTGTGCTTTAGGATTAACAAGAAAATTCCCCGAGGTCCACCTTCTCCTCCTGCACCTGTCATGCATTCTCCTAGTCGAAAGGTAATCCTTGCTGTAATGTAAACTTTTATTTTGTACTCAGGATCATTAATTTTACAAACAACCTCCTGTGGAATAAAGTATAGATGCCTAGACAGGTACATTTCACCACACTTACTATTTTTGTTTTTGAAGAATAAATAGGGACCCACTAACGACTATAATGGATTGTCCTAGAGTGCTTATGAAAATATGGGAAATGTTGGGATGCTGGGATAGCTCAGCAGGTTGAGCGCTTGCCTTGCAGCCTCAAGGCCCAGGGATCGAGTCCCAGCCCCGGCCCGTGCAAACCCATATGCTGAGCTGGGGTGTGCTTCCCATGTGCGAGGCCCCCGGTTTGGTTCCCACCCTGCATGGCCCATATTAACCTGTGTGGAATGAAACTATGTCGAAACTAATGATGTACAGCTATGGAGACTACTCTGGGCCCTAGCCCTTCTCTCTCTCAAACAATAAAATAAATCTTTAAAAAAAAGAAAAGAAAATATGTGAAATGTTACCTATTATTAACATAACCCCTACTTCTAATGGAATGAACTCAGGGTGTGCACTTTACATGAAGGATGTTATCACACTTATAGGAAGTGAGTACCTGGGATCATTAAGTCTGAAAATCTAAATGGCTGTTTTTAGGTAGATTTTATGACCCAATTAAAGAAAAACGTCACACCAGTTTAAATATGGGAAAATAGCAACCAACATTTATAACTGTCAAAAATAATTTATAGATTAATTTCCATTTGGAGGATTAAAGTTATCACTAGAATCCATGATATGGGAACATTAGTAAATAGTTCTACCAAACAAATGGAATTTTAGCTTTTGACTGAATTCATTTTTCTGCCTTTGAAAATAAGATTGCACTTGGGTTTTTAGCTGCGCTATAAATATAAAATGTCTCTTCTACTCCTTTCTTAAATCAGATGACTGTGAAAGAACAACAAGAGTGGAAGATTCCTCCTTGTATTTCAAACTGGAAAAATGCAAAGGTAATTGTTGTCATATAATCAGTCTCTTAGTCTTAGAACCTACTCGAAAATACCCAGGAAGGAGCTTCAGCCTCACTAACTTTAGTTAAAACCTCAGTCGGTCACTTAGCTGAATGTTTTCATAAAAGAAACACCCTACTTATATGACTTTCTTTTTTTAACAAATGTAATAGGAACGTTAGTATGCCAGGCACATGAATGCCATGCAGATTCCTTTTGTGACTTGCAGTTTCAGAAGCACATAGAGAAGGTATAGGTAGAATAAAATAACATATCAATGAATGATAGTATTATTTGGAAAACTCAAATTTATATCAAATATAATGTTTCAAAGAAATTAAACCAATTTAAGTGAATATATAATAAAACACAGTAAAAGTTTGGATATATTTGGTGCTTTAATATTTAAACTATTTGATTCTGTTTATAACATTGATAGTATAAACTACTTAAATCATATATGTCTACTATTCAATCTCCAAAGCTTCCAGGAGTCATGAAGAATCTGTAAAAAAATTATGTGTAATAAATATCCTAATCACTTCCTTTTTAACTCCAAATCCTATTTCATAATTGTTTTTAATAGGTAAATGCCAGTTTAACTCATGGATTAAATATAAATTATTCTTTGAAGGAAGTTATGTACTTATCCTTAAAAAGAAAAAAAGGTGGCCTGATTTGGGCTAATATGTGGTATCATGAACTAATTTCTGTAATACTTCCTTGTATTGGGAATTAAGGCCATGAAAGTTACATGGATGTTCAAGCATATTCCTTAAATTGTTGAAATAGGATGCAAAATTTCAGTACATCTCCGTTGTATAACAAACTTTATCTTTTTTTCCATTTACTAAAACTTGCAAGGTTCCAGCAATCTGACAACTCATTAAAACAGTACAGCCGATTAAACTACCTGTAAATACTATTATTTTAGTGATTTGTTTCATCTTTCTATGACTATTACATTTACTTCAGGAGCAACTATTTAGCTATTTGGTAGTGATTTCCTTTTATTACAATCTATAATTACTAGCATAAGAATCTGATTTCCCAGAATGTAAGCTCTGAAGTCTGAGTTTAAATCCTAGCTCATCCACTTACTGTCCTAACCTCTTATATGTCCTAACCTCTCTACCTTAGTGTCTTTATCTGTGAAATGAAAACAATGTTACTAGCCTTACAGAGTTATTGTGAAGGTTAGTGAGACCACACAACTTATAAAGTGTTTAAACAGCCTTCTATATAATACCGTACTCAGTGTTGCTGCTGCTGTTGTTGCATAATTGTGAAGATACAAGAAAAAGAACTATAAGTGTTTGTCAGAGTGAGCATATTTAAACCTACCTTCAAAGAAGTGTCTGCTTTCACACTAGGGCTACACAATTCCGTTAGACAAACGCCTGGCGGCTGATGGAAGAGGACTGCAGACTGTGCACATCAATGAAAACTTTGCCAAACTGGCTGAAGCGCTCTACATTGCGGACCGGAAAGTAGGTCTCTCACAGTGACTGTTCTGTGCTCTTAAATCCCTTCTTGGTGACTAAGGTTCTGTGTTTTAGCTACAGTACTGAGTACTTAGAGAGACTCTTACCTGTGGTGTGTGTGTCAGAGGTGCGGGGGCTAAAGGCAGCTCTGCGCCTGGTCTCGGCCTTGTGGGCTCACCTGACCCCTGGCAGCCCAGCCTCCTCTCACCGCCTGAGAGTAATCCCATCGCGTGACGATGGCCAGCTGGGGTTTGGACATTGCGTAACTGTCCTCTGTCTAGCTTCACTTGTAGGCATTCCCCAAAAGGTCACAGAGGGAAGGGCAAGCAAGCATTCTGACAAATGGAATGGTTCAGAAAATGGCATTCATAATACTGGCTGTCTGCTAATATTATGGTATTAATATGTGACTCCTAAGTTCATTCTTCATGGCGTGTGGTTAGAACATGGGAAGAGTATGTCTCTTGTATCACAATTTGCACCCTTAGAACAGTTATCGCTTGTAAGCTCAGGCTTTGTCTTGAGGTGACTTGATTAATTTTGAAAATGTAACCAGTTTCCATTATATTGTTGATATTGAAAAATTGTTTTACCTGGAATCTTATTTAATTTTACTTCTTAGATTGTAAGAAATCATTATTGAAACACATGACTTTCTAGATTTATTGAGGTCATTGTTAATTTCCACCAGTAAGACATTTCCCAGAGTGAAGCAGCTCAGGTTGTGATGTCTTCCCGTGAAGCTGCCCTTTGGTGGGCAGTGGTCATTTGTCTTAATCAGCAATAACAAGTCTGCATTCTTCATAACTCACTCTCAAGCTAAACTTTGTCAGGGCGTTAAGTGGTAGCTGTCATGTGTCCTATCTAATCAGTGTCTGCCTTTGCTGACAGGCTCGAGAAGCTGTGGAGATGCGTGCTCAGGTGGAGAGGAAGATGGCTCAGAAGGAGAAGGAGAAGCATGAAGAGAAGCTCAGAGAAATGGCCCAGAAAGCCAGAGAGAGGAGAGCCGGGATCAAGGCCCACGTGGAGAAAGGTACGGCCTTCTCGCTGCCACGTGGAGCTCGCATTGTAAATGACGTGTGTCTCATTTTAGAAAATCTTTGTTGTCTTTCACTGCAGACAAAAGCAGCACATATGCATAAAAACATACAACTATCAGAGATGACGCAGACACGGAAGAGTGACTTCCGCCCTGTTGAGCTCTGTGGGGCCACGCGGGAAGCTCTGAAAGTTCTGAGCCACATAGTCAAACGATAGGCATGGTTTTCTCTTGTTTCTCTTAAAACTTAGAGAAATTATATTTCCAACTGAATAATTCAGCTCCCTTACATGATAAAAATACACCTCTAATCATTAAATCTTCCCATATTTCTCCCCTGGCTTTGTTTAGTGATCTACTTTGGTATATTAATTATAGCCTGAGAAGAGTTATTCTAATTCAAGAAAATTGTAAAGGTGGTGTTTGTTCCATTAATAAGTCCTAGGCTAGTACAGTTTTATCCATTAAATTCGTGGTGAACACCTGCTATGTACAGGCTCCCGTCTCAATAGGTGGGGGGTTCATAGCAGTGAACATTCTAAGGAGTGTAGACAGATCAAAAGCTAACCATGTCGCATAGTAGAAGGTAATAATCACTACAGAAAAAAACAGCACAAGTGGGATAAAAGTGCCAGGAGGAGGGGTTGTCCGAGGAGGCCCCACGTCTGAGGTAGTAACATTAGCACAAGAGCCTACAGGACGTATGGAGGTGAGCCGTGCGGAGCCCTGGGGAATAGCATCTAGGGTAGCAGGAGCAGCACGTGCAAAGGCCCTGAGGTGGAAATACACTTGGTTTGTCCAAGGACAAGCAGGGAGGCCAGAATGGCTGGATTGGAGTGAGGAAGGAACGAAGAATAGCAGACGAAGTGTTCATTGTTAGGGCAGAAAAGAGTAGTGGTGTCCAGATGGGGTGTGGTCTTTTAGCCACTGTTTAGACATGGCTTTTACCTCAAGTACAATAGCAGGGGAAGCAATTGAAGGGTTTTGAGCAGAGTGACCTGACCTGACATGTATGAGAAGGCTGTGGAATGGGCAGGGAAACCGTTTGGAAGGCTGTTGTGCGATAATCCAGATGAGAGGTGGTGAAAACATGGTCAGATGCTTGGATGTATTTTAGGGGTAGAGCTGACAACTTTTGCTTATGGATTAAAATACAAGAAATGGCAGAATCATGAATGAGTCCAGAACTTTTGGCCTCAGCAACTGGGAGGGATTGAGTTGCCATTACTAATATTGAGAAGACTGCAGGGTAAAGAGGTTTGGGAGGCAAAGGTTGGCAGTTTAGTTGTGGGCGTGTTTATTTTAAAATGGAGGTGTTGAGCAGGCAGTTGGGTATAGGAGTCCAGAGTTCAACTACAGGGAAGTAAATGGTTGTAAGTAGTGATCCAGTTCCTTGAATCACGTATGAATGACTTAAGAGACAAGACATAAAATCCTGCCTGCTATACACCTAACCACTGACGGCAATGAGAAGTAAAGCTTCTAAGTTCTCTAAACTGATAGGAAAAAACAACAGAATGGTTCTTGAGAAATGAATTAAATTTTTGAAAAAGCTGTTGCCATGTATCAATAAAAACTAACGTTGAGTGTTTAGGGGCAGGTACCACTCTGAGCACTGTACGTAGACGCAGTGGTAGTAAATAACACTGTTTATGCAGCGGAGGAAACTAAGGCTCAAAGGAACCTGCACATGGTCACATTGCTAATCTGCCATAGAAACAGGATTTGAGTCTCGGCAGACTGGCTCCAAAGTTCATGTTCTTAACCACACTGTAGAGGAAATGAAGTTAGACATAAACACGACAGACAGACATCAAGATGCAGCCAGCCCCTAGGGACCAAAAACAAAAGGTTCTGTATTCAGTGGCAATCTTTGAATATAATATCCTCATATAAGGGTAAACTTATAAATAATTCTTTTTTCTGATGTTTTATTATGAAAATTTTAAAACACATAGAAAAGTTGAATTGTGCAATGAACACCCGTATCTGTACCACCTAGATTCTATAGTGAACATTTTTTAAATAATTGATGTAACTACATTTGCTTTATAACGTGTCTGCCATCTCTTTCTCCATCAGCTTTCAATCCACCTTTTGATGTATTTCAAAGTAAACTAAAAACATTAGTACACTTTATCCCTAACCACGTAAGCTGCATGTATGATTCTGGAATTCACATTCAAAAATTAAACCATTACCAACCAATGTCACCCCAGTAGTTTTAATAATTAAAAATAGTAAACCAATACTATTGGGTTTAACCTAATTGTAAGTAAGGTGAAAAGGGCAGACTGAGTACAAAGGAGTTGGTAGGATTTTCTGTCTGAGGTGCAGGCGTGTCAGTGAGCCATGTAGTGAAGTCGTGTCTGACTCGTGTCCACACAGAGGACGGGGAGGCGCGTGAGAGAGACGAGATCCGGCATGACCGGCGGAAGGAGCGGCAGCATGACCGGAACCTGTCCAGGGCAGCTCCTGACAAGAGGTGGGTGCTGTCTGAGGTAAACACGTTAGAAAGACGCCTCTGAACTTTCAGAGAGGACGTTAGTCCACTCGCCAGGTTTGCTCCCCTCCCTTCCCTCTTTAGTTTGTAACTTAATAAATCAGCACTTGTTGCACTTAACTACCGACCCTGTTTTTTGCAGAAGGTTTGACTATCCCTGCAAGTAATCTTTTCTTCCATCACCTTGTAGGGTCAGCTAGAACTGAGAATGGCGGGCATCTAGAAAAGGAAATTCAGATCAGGTTTGTGAGAGGACAGTAGTGGACAGAACTGATCTGGTCTGTTCTTGTCCAGTTTCAAACAGTGAGACGGGTCTGTCATGTGCCTGTCCTTCCAGACAAGAAATGAGTTGCGGTACCTTTATTGCGATTCTTGTAAGAGTACAAGGCGGGAGGAAAGCAGGTTTTGAGAAGTGAAAAACGGCGCCTTCTTGTGAGCAATTTCACTTAAAATTTAGAAAGACAGAGCTATTATATAAAATGACTTGGGAAAATAGACAAAGCATTTTTTTTTAATTGAAATATAGTTGACATACAAAGCACTTTTTAAAAAAAGATTTATTTTTTGTTGTTTGAGAGCGAGAAGGGAGAGGGCCCAGAGCAGTCTCCATAGACATAGTTCCACTGCACACAAGTGGGCATGGGCCGTGCAGGGCGAGAACTGAGCGGGGGGCCTCCCACGTGGGAACAAGTTCAGCATATGGGTCTGCACGGGCCGGGGCCAGGACTCGGTCCCTGGACCTCGCAGTTGTAAGGCGAGAGGTTCCCCAAAGCCCTCCTACTAAGTACAGACTTGCACAGAACAAACTAAATATGTGTCTGGGGACCTGGAATAGAGTAGGGATTGCTGACGTTTGTGGTTCACCAAAGGCTGAGGACTGAAATTGCTGAAAAGTTAAGGAAACGCTGTAATTATGGAGGTGAAATTCTGAATGAGGGTTAAATGCAAACAAAACATTTTTATTCCCAAATAAGTAATCCTCCATGCTTTCATCATTCTGATCTGATAAAAATGCATTTTTTCAATTTGTATCTTAAACATGAAAAAAGATTCCTGGTGGTGGTCTTAGTTGTTTAGTGGCCTATTGCATCTCCCCAGATAAGTGCAGTTACGGAGCAGAACGCCCGAGTGTGGAGCTGGGGGCAGGCAGTGTGCAGCGCAGAAGAAAGTGAGGGGGGAAGCAGGCAGTTCATGACACTTTGGGTCTGAAATTCCGAAGCTGTAAAATCAGAGTGGCCCTGCAGATGTGTTGGGCCCTTAAAATCAGTGCAGTGGCCTCAGAATTGATGACAGAAAACCTGTGAACTTGAGATTGGATGAAACTAAGATTGTAGAATCATTTGAAGACCTGAGCTGCTAGGAAAGTAGTTAATGGCGGTCTCCATGGTTTCGTTGCCATGCCGATTGCATGCGAACTGAGGCACTAGGGAACTCAGTTCATCTGCTTGTCAGGAGTCCCACTGAGTAATCCAGTCATTGACATGTTTTCCCTCAAAATTTTAATAGGGAAAAATTAGTAAATGTGGCTAGTTAAAGAAAAACAAAAACAACCTGATTCTAGCTTATAAATGATTCATGATACATCTGATTTGTTTGCAGCCCCTCCAATCCTTACATAACAGCAGATACTGACCATGGCAGTTTCCTATCAGCAGCTGTTGTACGGTGGTTGCTTGGACTAGACTTCCACGTCGAGAATCAGTCTCTTGGCCTCGTTGTAAAACCCCACTTCTGATAATCCTGTGTCTCTGCTGTAAGGGCTGCCGACCCAGTTACGCATTATCAGGAAATGTATTTCCACAAAATGTTAACAAGACATATTTCATTTCCTTTGCTTCTGAAATTGGCTATATTTTTAAATTGAAATTCAGTTTCTGTGAAGAGTTTTTGGTTAGTGACATTGTATTTCAAAACAGGTCGAAACTGCAGAGAAATGAAAATCGAGATATCAGTGAGGTCATTGCTCTCGGTGTGCCCAACCCTCGGGCTTCCAATGAAGTTCAGTACGACCAGAGGCTCTTCGGCCAATCCAAGGTACAGTAGCAGCGTTACCTTAAGTGCTGATCCTCCGCGAGAAGAAAACTAACATGCGGTAGGTTTGCATCAGCGTGAGGTGTGCAGAGAAGGTGGAAGTTGCATGTTGTAACTTAAGGGACAAGATAAAACAGCTCTGATTTTTGTTTTGTTTTGTTTGTTAAATGTATTGGGGTGACATTGGTCAGCCAAAACTGCATAGGTTCCAGGTGTACAATTCTACAGGACCTTGTCTGTGTTTTGCACTCTGCTCACAGACAGTTCTCTTTCCATCACCATGTATTTAGCCCTCCCCCCTCCCCCCAGGCAACCACCAAACCACTGTGTCCACGAGATTGTGTTTGTTGCTTTCAGTTTTATCTTCCGCCTGTGAGTGAAGGCGTGTGGTTCTTGGTTTTTTTGTCTGATTTATTTCACTTTCCATGAGGACCTCAGGGTCCATCCATGTGGTCACATATGCTGTATTTCATCTCATTGCTGAGTAGTATTCCACTGTGTAAATGTACCACAACTTCTGTATCCAGTCTATCAGAGGACACTGGTTGATTCCATGACTTGGCCACCGTGAACAGTGCTGCAATGAACACTGGGGTACATGTATCTGTGGATTAAGGTTTTCAGGTGTTTTGGGTAGATACCCAGTAGTGGGATGGCTGGGTCCTATGGTAATTCCATTCGTAGTTTTTTTTGTTTGTTTGTTTTTTTATCCATTCGTAGTTTTTTGAGGAATCTCCACACAGCCTTCCATAGTGGTTGTACCAGTTTACATTCCCACCAGCAGTGTATGAGGTTCCTTTTTGTCCACAGCCTCTCCAGCACTTGTTATCCCTTGTCTTGTTGATTATAGCCATTCTAACAGGGGTAAGATGGTATCTCATTGTGGTTTTTATTGCATCTCCCTAATTGCTAGTGAAGTGGAGCATTTTTTCATGTACTATCTGTTGGCTGTTTGTCTTCATGAGAAAAGTGTCAGTACAGGACCTCTGCCCATTTTTAATTGGATTATTTTTTGCTGTTGAGTTGTATATTAGCCCCTTATCAGAGGCATTGTTTGCAAATATTTTCTCCCATTCGGTTGGTTATCTCATTGCTGTTAATGGTTTCTTTCCTGTGCAGAAGCTTTTTAGTTTGATAAAGTCCCATTCTTTTTTGCTTTTACTTCCCTTGCCTTTAAGGTCAAGTTTATAAAGTCCTCCCTGAACCCAAAGTCAGTACGTTTATGCTGATGTTTTCTTCTCTAGTTTATTGTTTGGGGTCTTGTGTGCAGGTCTTTAATCCATTCTAATTCTGGTCTATGGTGACCGTTCACATCCAGATTCATTCTTTTGCATGTGGTTTTCCAGTTTTCCCAGCACCCTTTACTGAAGAGACTTTCTTTTCCCCACTGTATATTTTTTCACTCTTATCAAAAATGATCTGTCCATACATTTGTGGGTTTATTTCTGAGTTTTCAATTCAGAACATCTCTGATTTTGATCTCTTACAGTTGGCTAAGATTTGAAACGTACAAAATGAAAGAAATTGGGTTATAAAACTTGGTTCTGGTATGTCTTTTATTTCTAAATAGAGCCAGAATCCTACAAAAGTATCTCTTGGGTTAGTTTTTACCTTTGAAAAAAATTCAGTGCTATCAAAACACATAAGCTTGGGCTCTTAAAAAAAGGAAGTTGTAAACTAAAGTATTAGAAAGTCTAATTTCTAGTGCCAATTATCATTAACTAGCCTAGGACTCCTTAGTCCTAACAAACCCTTTGTGTTTTATTCCACCCAATGTTGAGTATTTGCTGTGCATAAGTCATTGAAAACAAAGCTAGATCTGCCTTTGCCCTCAGGACCCCTCAAGTCTACCGGAAAAGACAGGTACGTGTAACAAGAGGCAGACAGTGGTAAGGATATGGAGGTAAAATCCTGCTGTAGTTTAGAGGGGGAACTAATTGTGACTTGGTTTTAAGGAAGAGCTGAAAGCGTGCGTAAGCTGCTGGGGGCGTTAAGTGCTTTACTTGGATTGTCTAACTTAACCCTCACAAAAACCCTATTAATTCATGTTATTGCCCATGTTTAAGGATGAGGAACTTCATATAGAGGGTTAGCTAATAACTGGTGGAACTGAGATTCAAACATGGGGTGTCTGGATTCTGAAGTTTGTGTTCACCTCTTACAAACTTAAGCCTGAACCACTCAAAAGTTGTGATGAAAATCTTTCTGAAAAAGCCCACACCTGTTGTTTGTTGTGCACTCAGGACTGTCCGTGAGCCCTGCTGTCTTGTGCTGCGTCCAGGATGTTCTCAGGCGGGGAAGGGATGTGTTGTTACTCTCAGGGGCACCCGAAAAAGGCCTTAGTTGTTCTTGTTGCCACTGTGTCTGTACAAATGGAAGTGGTCACGGGCCTGCTTACACTGGGGCCCCCAAGCGCTTACGACCACAGGCTCCAAAGGAGCCAGACGTGCCAACGAGTCCCTTTCCTCTAAGGACCCAAAGGTGACGGGAACAAGCGATGGACTCTGAGGTTTCTCTTAGAGATCTGTCACCAGCAGTTGGCTGGAATGTGAGCTCTGACGGGCAAGGACTGGCTGTGCACACGGTGCCGTCACGCCACCCGCAGCGCGTTCTCAACGCCGTCTCCCCGCAGGGCATGGACAGCGGTTTTGCGGGTGGAGAAGACGAGATTTACAATGTGTATGACCAGGCCTGGAGAGGCGGGAAGGACATGGCCCAGAACATTTACAGGCCCAGCAAGAACCTGGACAAGGACATGTACGGCGACGACCTGGAAGCCAGAATCAAGACCAACAGGTACCGTGGCCGACCGCTGGGTGTCCGTGTCCCCCGTGAACACACGGCTCACAGCCTCTCTCTCCTTCCCCAGGTTTGTCCCCGACAAGGAGTTTTCTGGGTCCGACCGCAGGCAGAGAGGCCGGGAAGGACCCGTGCAGTTTGAGGAAGATCCTTTTGGTTTGGACAAGTTTTTGGAAGAAGCCAAACAGCACGGTGGCTCTAAAAGACCCTCGGAGAGCAGCCGCCCCAAGGAGCACGAACACGAGGGGAAGAAGAGGAGGAAGGAGTAGGCGCACCGGCTCCCTGGGCCCTGGGTGACCGCGGTCCCCACGACCCTGACCCCTGACCCCGCGGCGCGTGTTCACAAAGCCAGGGTGGGGCCCGATGGGGGCTCAGGCCCCGGCGCTGCTGCTTATTCCGGGAGAAAGGGGGGCGGAAAACCCTTAGAACTACTTAGTTTTGTAAAGAACAGGCTGTCTGTGCTTTTCCCCACTTCTTGGCATTTACAGACTTGACTGCCCCACATGGGACACAGGACCCCGTGTGAGCGTGGCCCCCGTGTGACGGCTCCGCCCCCGGGGGAGAGGCCTCAGCCGCGGGGACGTCCCCCGAATGCCTCTGCCCTGCACCTTGTTTTCACGCACAGTGAGGGGCACAAGCGCTTGACTGGCTGGTGCAGCTCTTTGTTTCAAATAAAAACATTTAGACAAAATTTTCAGTTTTGTGTATTTAATTTAAATGCAGGCATAGTCTCAAAAACCTTACTCTTCATCAGAGGTCTGATAGCCTTGGAAAGCTTTGGGTCTTTGAGCTTGAACGTGGAGCTGAAAAACATCAAACAAGCTGTGAGATGCGGAGACGGGGATTTCAGGCCGCCGGGTGCAGGGAACCTGTTAGTTTTTAATGAGCTGATATTCCTCAAAAAGATTCTGAGGGAAGTGGCACTTTGTTATTGAATTTATACTTTTAAACTCGCAATTATCAATTCTCAACTTCTGATTGAAGTTATTAACATTTGACATTTTAGTCAAAAGTATATTTTATTGAATATCTAAGTTACAAATTTTTCAATTTCATTTCATGATAAAATTGACTTAAATTCCAATAAGCCGTTATCTGATGTGTCTGCTTATATTATGGGCCAAACCCCAAGCATCACTCCTATCTGCTGCTCTAACACACAAGTGTACACAGTTCTTAGGCTGATAATTACAGAATAAAACGGAAACTAAATATATTCAATCACACTTCCTGCTGAGGTATCTGTCTTGACATCCCTGAAACGAAACCACCACTTAGAGCATTTCATCCATTTATTTTAAGACAACTGGGAAATCTAAACACACCCAGTTCTAACAGATGCGGAAGGTGCATCCGAATCATCAGAAGCGAATGTGTTGGGACGACCTTCCTAGGGGTCGGCGCCAGGAAGTGCAGACACGCTGGAGACTCCCTGAACTTCAGTCAAAAGCTGGAAATCCCTGACCCACGGTCACAGGCACAGGAGAGCAGCCCTCCCTGTGAGGAGACGCCATCTCTGCTGCTGAGGGACGCGTGTCGCCTTCACGGTCCTGCGTTTCGCTCCCAGGCCATTCAGGACGGGTCCCCACGACCAGCGTTAAGGAACCTTCCGCCGCAAACCAGTCCCTGTCCTTCCCGCGCCTCCCGTTATCTGACGTACAAAAAGCTCGTGATACGATACCTTTACTCCATCGATTACGTGGTTTTCTTGTTGCAGAACATTCTGAAGTTCCTCTTCCGAAGAAAAATGAATCCAGCCCATACCTCTGTGAAAGCCAGTGTCTCTGTCCTAAAAATTCAAAATTTAGGACAATATTAATCATGAACTTGAAAAAGTTTTCATGCACTCCAAATAAAACGACCAACTTTCTCATCTGCCAAAATGGAATAGCAGATTCTTTAATGTCAAGAACCTTGTGTTATGGGGGAAGCCGGGATGGCTCAGTGGGCTGAGCGCTCACTTTGCAGCCCTGGGGACCGGGGATCGAATCCCGGCCCCGGCCCGTGCAGAACCATGTGCTGAACTGGGCAGTGTCCCCAGTTCAGTTCTCTGTCTGTCTGTCTGTATGTCTCTCTGTGTCAAAAACAATAAAAATAAATAAATAGAATTCTTAAAAAAAAAACACCTTGTGTTAGTACATATTCACCCTCCTAGTTGCCCAAAGCTTAATCCCTGCGTTCACCTCAGGGATTTTCTGCAGACGCTGCAGAAGGAGAGACGGAAACGAGCTGTCTGTCGCCCTAGATACGAAACACCAACAGCAATAGTCCAGGGAAACGGTCACATGAAGTTTTTGCCATTTCTAACTTCCTCACTTCTAGAAACTAGAACATTAATCTTCAAAACCTGGCTGCATTTGTGGCAATTTCTGAGACCCCCCCCCCCGCAAGCTACCACTACTATTATCCATGCTCCTAATGAAAAATAGGAAAAAACATATTACACTTATTTACTTAGTTCCAGATTTGTGGTTAAACAACTTTGCTACTTCGTGCCAAAGACAGAAGGCTTATCATTCAACCTACACGTCAGCCCACGTGGAGAAGCTGAGCGTGCCCCGCCCCCACCTCCCTAAGCGAAAAGCCAAATACCAAGAAGTCACTGTTCACTCCATCGACACCACCAGCCATTGCCTCAGATACACAGGACGGTTTCTACAGCACATCTACCTCCGCGTGACCATTTCCATTAATAAAGGCCTTTTAAAAATCTCTTAAAACTTAGTACCTACGAAGGGTGGTCAAGTGATTTGCAGAACGGGAGGTGGGAGTCCTAGCACTCGCTGGTTGTGTGATGGCCTGGTGTTCGCGCCAAGTTTCAGCCTCCTTGTATCCGCGTCCTTTCAGATACCACCAAAGCAGCATGTCATGTAAAAACCCCAAGAATGGGTAAGATTAAATTCTGCGCAATCATTAAGTTCCTCACAAAACCAGGGAAAACGCCTCAGACCATTCTGGAAGGGATGTTAGCACCTATGGGGACTGTCACCCTGGAAATCCAGGGTTGACAAGTGGCACCACCTTTTCAAGCAAGGCCGAGAGACTGAAGACGACCTCGGTCCGGGACGCCGCCCTGTTGAGACCACTTCCTCGGACACTGTCAGCAATGTTGAAAACGTAGAATGTGGAAGCCGCCACACGGAATGAAAAGCAGTTGCAGGAATGGTTGGCGCATCACCTACAACCACTTGGAATCTTCTCCATTAGCATCGAGGACACCACAAGTCAGTGCAAGAAGGGAACCGAGGATGCTCACGCCGCTTCAAAACCAACGGCGTGTCAAGTGTTCATGACAGCGTTTGGGCCTCTGCAGGGACAGCAAGGATGACGTTCTAAACTGGGTGGTCCCTGGAGATGACACTCGGGTCCATCATGACGAGCCTGAGTCAGCAGGAGTCCACGCAGTGGCGTGAAAAGGGCACCCACCCCCCCAAGACGTTCAACGTGTCGCAACTGACTGGAAAAACCATGGCTACTGTTTTGGGGGTACAGAGGGTATTCTGCTGATCGATGACAATAAGAGTGTCACAATAACCGCAGAGCTCTATAGCTCTACTCCAATGTGCTGGAACAGTTAAAAGAATCTGCGAAGGAGAAATAAGAGGGAATGGGACAGAGACGCTGCTTCTGCTTGACAACGCGCCCGCGCACAAGAGCCGTGTCATGCTGGCTGCTCTTCACGACTGGCTCCCACACCTGAAACCACCCCCCACATCCCCACAAAAACCAGTAACTCTAGACCCAACCCACAGAAAACAGCCCAGGACAAAGCAGAACAAGTCACTTCTAAACTCTCATGCATTACACTGAAGTACAGGGAGGCCTGGAGGGGTCAGCAGCCGGAGCGCTCGCCCTGCAACTGCGAGGTCCGGGGGTCGAGTCCTGGCCCAGCCCGTGCAAACCCACCTGCTGAACTGCGGGGCAACGGGTAACTGGAAACCGCCAGGATGGCAGGGAAGGTTCTCGCCTCCCACACAGGAGGCCCCCAGTTTGGTTCCCGCCCCACATCCACCTGTGTGGAACGAAACCACGTCACCACTCAGGATATACAACTACAGAGACTGTCCACTTCTCTCAAACAATAAATCTTTTTTTTTTTTTTTTAAACATTTCCCTTTTTTTTTAATCACTTATTAAATTTTATTTATTTATTTATTTATTTAATTGTTTTTGACAGAGAGAGAGGGAGTGAGAGAGATACAGAGACAGAGAGAGAACTGGATTGGGGGAACTCCCCAGTTCAGCACATGGATCCGCACGGGCCGGGGCCGGGACTCGATCCTCGGTCCCCAGCGCTGCAAAGTGAGCGCTTAACCCACTGAGCCATCCCGGCTTCCCCTAAATCTTTTTTAAAAAGGCACTCAACGGGGGAAAGCCGGGACGGCTCAGCGGGTTGAGCGCTCGCTTTGAGGCCATGAGGACCGAGGATCGAATCCCGGCTCCGGCCCAGGCAGGACCCACGTGCTGAACTGGGGAGTTCCCACAGTTCGGTTCTCTAACTGTCTCTGTCTCTGTCTCTCTCTCTATCTGTCAAAAAGTAAAATAGAAAGAACTATGCACTGAAGACAAA
>PVKE010004980.1:0-61445 GCA_004027555.1 Craseonycteris thonglongyai | reverse complement strand
CGGTAGTTATCGCAGACAACTTATGCAAAGGCATGTTGATCGGCCTGGCGTATGTTCTGAAAGTTTTATAAATATCCTCACCTCTCGTCTGTCCTCTCATTGGTAATATTTGCAACAGCTCCTCTTTTACTGTGAAGTTACTAAATACCATTCTGACCATAACTGCCAACTGTGCGGTGTCTGATATATGTGTTGACTCGTCAAATTGCAGAGAGAAGCAGTCACATATTTCCAAGTCAGTCTTTAACTGAGTTTGCAAGTCTTTTGAAATTGCATGTATTCTTCTTGTGACTGTGTTTTTTGACAACTGTAGGTCTTATATCGCCAACATAATCTCACGCTTGTTACTTATTCCTCAAACAAACAATCGGCAGCAGTCAGACATGCTTCTTTGAACAATTCACCATCCTGGAAAGGTTTTTTCTTCTTTGCGAGCATGTGAGAAATTTTGAAAGAAGCAATGGTTGCCTTTTTAGATTTTCCCACATGTCTAGTGAAAACAGTCTGTTGAGTAGTTAAACTTAATTTTAGTTTATTTTTTTGTTTCTTTCTTGCTTCAGGTTTAAGTGGATAATTCGTATCAAAAGTGGTATGACTTGTCTGAAAGTGACGTTCAACATTGTTTTTTCGGCACTGTAATACTACTGCCACACAGCAGGCAAAAGCATTTACCTTTTAAATGAATGAAACAATATGATTCCTCCCAGTCTGTGTTAAAATTATAGGTTCGTTTTCTCTTATTTGGTCCACTCATTTTAGGACTAAAAAAATAAAAATAAAAATAGTTATAGAACTACAATATCATATCAAATTGCCACCATAATAATAGATTGCCTACCTCGCTTTTAGTTCATTTAAAATCGAATCTATCAAAACACTGTGATCCTAGCTAACCGTCACGACCCGATCAGTCCAGCAACCGCAATCAAAATGGCAACTTGGCGTCTCCCGGTTGGGTGGAGGAGAGTTTAAAGAGTGCAGCGGCTAAGCAAGATGCGACATGTACAAAGGCGAAAGCTAGGGAAAAACTTATACATACGAGATCGCAAACATACCAACGAATATAATCAACCTGTGTAGATACTCAAACACTATTTTAAAATTCTAACAAATGTATAAAAATAAATTATAGTTTTACTTAGTGTTTATGAAAAACTTCTGATGCAGTCAAATAATGGTGGGTGCACACAAATCGGGCCGTGGGCGCCATGGCACCCGCCGGCACGGGGTTGGGAATCCCTGCTCTAGATGAAGAAACTGAAAATACTGATGAGCTCAGGCAGATTACAAGTCATTCCAACCCCAACCCCTTGCTGTGATTGGTTAGTGGACAGACATGTGACCCTCTTCTGGCCAATGAAACATGAGGGAAAGTCTTTGGGCTGGTCCTTGGAGTGAGGTCTTGCTCTTAAAAGGAACACAGGACAGATAATAATGAAGTAATAACACTCAGGTTAATGATTAGCTCCCTGGAGTGAATGGGAAGGGAGAGAAATGTGATTGGAGATGGATACACTAAAAGCTTCAGCAATTAAATTAAGCCCTGTTTCTTACACTGACGAGTAAGTTATATGAATATTCATTTTATTATTCTTTAAGCCTAATATTTACAGATATATAATCTATAACTAAGTACAGTAATCTGCATGTATATGTATGTGTGTGTATCTATACGGCCTCGCAGACTGGGTGGGAAGGACATAAGTAAATAGATCATTTCAATGTGATTCATGAAATAACAGAGTTATGTGCAAAATGCAAAGTTAGCAGAACGTAATTGTCATTGCCTGCCTGGGGCATGTGTGCACACACGCCTTGCGGCGCAGGATAATGTTCAAGAAGAGTCCCCAAGAGAAAACATGTAGACGCTTGCACTTTTCGAACATCAAAAGCAACTTTTATTACGATTACAGAAGAATACATGTTGGCTGTCAAAATGTCAGAAACCGCAGATAAGCGAAAAGACAATAATAAATCACCATATTCCCATCCCTTTTTACTATGTTTATGTGTATGGTTTCCAGATCTATATTTGTACATTTTCCTCCTTTGTGATGAAATTGTAGTACAAACACTAGGTTGTATTCCACTTTTTTCATTTCCCGGTCTCCCCAGGGCATCCTTAGGCAGGTACTGTGGGATAAAGAGGAGTTCACTGGACTGACAGGGGAGAGGTCAGCGTTCCTTACAGGGGCGGGGCACGTGAGAAGACATGAAGAAGTAGGAGCCAGTTGGAGTATAAGGTGCTGAGAGAACTGGCAGAGGACAAGGCTGGAGAAAGTGGTAAGGAAAGGTCAGGAAGACTGGGCCCCAGTCAAAGTGTGGCTTTGACCTGTGGCCAAGTCAATGTTTATTCAAGTGTGGGCCACCCGCCACCAGTAATGGGAGGTTGACCACTGAATTGCATAAAGAGAAAGCAATTCTCCCGATCATTTTCTCTCAGTGCTTTCTGAGTAGAGAAGCAGGTGTCAGTCACTCGTGTCCTTATAAACACAGGAGACTAGAACACAGACACATACAGAGGATGCAGGGTTCTCACGCTGTGCAATTTATAGAAGCCCCCTAAGCTCCCTGAGCCTCAGTTTCCCCATCTGTAGCACAGGACTACTCACCCAGCTCAGTTTATGTCACAGAACTGTAACCAGGATCAAAAAGGAAGGTGGGAATGAAAATGCTGGAAAGTGCAAACGATCCCATAATAACTGTCGGCCACCATTGGCTCAGGGGTTGGAAGTGCCCCTTTTTATTTTTGTCTCTGCCTCACTCCCTGTTGGAAATCGGCTGAAGAAGGGCACACCTCTGTTGCCTAAGAGAACAATGTTACAAAATTGAAACCAGCTCTTAAAAAAAAAAAAAATCCGATCCCCACCTCCACCCCCAGCCCAAGCCAGTGTCTTCAGAAATTCTTTTGTAAGCCTGTCAAATTTCTGGGTGGGGGAAGCCTGGGGCTGAGAACCCGGATCACAGGCCCTGCTCGCTCTGGGGACCACAGTGCCTCATTTCAGAGAAAGCGCTCGCAGCAGTTTTGTGCTCTGAGCATCATGCGTTGCTACAGGACGCGTGGCCTAATCCTCTGAAATTTCCCACCATCGGGAAAACAGCCAGTGGCATTTGGGAAAGAAGGGGCCCCACGACACAACCTTGATTTCTTTAGGGAGCTAGAGATGCTGAAGAAGAAATATTGGTGCTAGAATGGCCAGAAGAGCTACAGACTTGAGGCCCCGGGGCCCCCCAACTACCCTGAGCCCCCAGTTTCCTTAGTTATTCTTTGTCCTTTCCTTAAATCACACACACACACTCACACACACACTGTATATGCCATGTGTGCTACTGTATTTCAGCTGCATCATGCTTCCTGACAGGTGGATACTTATTAATAGAGTTACTCCCAGGAGACGGAAGCTCAGAGTGGTTAAGGAAGTTGGCTGGCGTCACACAGCCAGTCAGTGGGGGAAGCTAGGATTTGAACCCAGGCTGTATAAGCCTTAGGACTGTGGTTTCACCACAGAATGATTGAAGGCATGTCCTAGGCAAGGGATGTCCAACCTTGTGGCTTCCCTGGGCCACAGTGGAAGAAGAATTGTCTTGGACCACACATAAAATACACTAACGATAGCTGATGAGCTAAAAGTAAATCTCATGATGTTTTAAGAAAGGTTACGAATTTGTGTTGGGCCGCATTCAAAGCCTTGCTGGCCACATGTGGCTTGCGGGCCACCAGTTGGACAAACGTGTCCCAGCCTATGCTTTTGGTCGAAGTCACCACAGGCCCCTTTCTCCAAAGCAGGTCAGAGCAGCCTCGGCTCACAGACGTCCTGGCTGACCAGCCAGCAGGTCAAGTGGAGGGACCGTTCATGAGAGCGTCCCTTGTAGTCTTGTCGTAGGAACCTAATTCAAGTGACACTATTTGTCTGATATAAAAAAAGGTAAGGGACATTGTCATTGAGACCCTCCCCTTGCCCACATGTGATCTACTGCACCTTCCTCGCTGCCAGGACTGAGCTGGTGTGCTGGGTTTGGGGTGTCAACCTTGATGTCATACCACACAGCTCTGAGTTCAAATCCTGACTTTGCTGCCTACCCACTACACACCCTTGGTGATTTACTTTTAATGTTTTGGAGCCTCGCTTTGCTCACCTGTAAAGTGGGGTTGAAAAGACTTACCTCTCAGGGTAATGTGACAATTCAATGGGGATGTGACTGCGCAGCTTTCTGCACAGTGTCTGGCTTCATTAGCCAGTGTTCTCAGGAGAAACAGGACTAGCAGGATCTGTCTGTAGGGAGAGTGAGGAGGCTGGTGAGTCCAAAATCCTCAGGATGGGCCCACAAGCTCAAGGCTCGGGGAAGTGACGATGTGGTTCAAGTTCAGAGGCATCTGCTGGCAGAATTCCATCTCGCGAAGGAGAGGTCACTCTGTGTTCTAGTAAGGCCTTCAACTGATTGGAGGAGGCCCACCTATATCCTAGCAAGTAATCTGCTTTGCTCACTGATAAAACTGCTAACCTCGCCCCAAAATCACCCTGACAGAAACATCCAGAATTATGTTTTGACTAAGTATCTGGGCACTGTGGCTCAGCCATATTGACATACCAAAGTAACCATCACCACCTGGCCCATAAGAAATAGGAACAAGAAACTATGTGCTCAGCGGGGAATAGGTTAAGAGAAGTTACATGGCTCACTCAAGGAAAAGCTGTAAAGTTTTCTTCTCTTATTGTTTCCTCCACCAGAAGTAGGCTTCCTGAGGAATGGGATTTTCACTCCTGAACCTCTACCAGTTAGAATATTTGCTGTCTCAGGGTAGACATTCAATAAGCAATGAATGAATGAATGAATGAATGGCATTTGTCTGACTCACATCTCTCTCTCTCTCCCTTATCTCAAAATATCTTTTTCTAAACAGAGAACAAATGTGTCTCTTCGGGGCGCCCACACAAGGACACAGGTTTGTGGTCCTGTCCCCCCACAGCCCCCCTGATTTCTCCACTCAGTCTCCAGCGGCAGAAAAACCTGGCGTGGGGATTGGCTGTGGGGGCTGAGGCTGCTGGGAGCCTGGCCAGTCACACTCAGAATGACGTGGGGCCGGCGCTGGCAGCCTCAGCCTCTTCCGTGGCTTGCCGTGTGAGCGACCTCATGCTTTGCAGCCACGGGAATCCCACTGCCTGAGCTGGGGAGGGGGCCCCACCTGTTCGCTAAGCCCTCCTCCCCCTGCACACCTGTCTCCCTCCCCCCACCTCCAGGGCCCCTCCCTCCTCAGCTCTGGGGCTGACGCCCGGCCTCTGACAGGGGGTATTAGAGTGAGTGACAGGCCTCTCATGACATCTCACCTCCAGGCTCTCATGGCGCCTCATACCCCAGACGCTCCACACAAGCTCCAAGGTGCCTGCGAGGCTTCCGCAGGCTGGGCCCCCACTCTGAATCTCCCCTAAAGCGCTGAATGGGACTGTAGTAGATAATACTGTCGGTACCCACAACCCTTCTTCGAGGCCAGAGGAACCTGAGTCTCTCATGGCTGGGGGTCCTCAGTTTCAGAGGGGATGTGGGCCCCTCCTTGAGCCTTAGGAATGAGCCTCAGAGGTTCACACTCCCTATTTCCCCGAGATGGATTTTGGGGTGAAGGTGAAACTCCGGGCGAACCAATGAAGTGAAAGAGCAAGCAGAGGGCAGAGGAGCAGGCTTTTCTCCAGTGGGGCAGGGGAGGGAGAAGACAAACGCTTGTGAACTGGTGGTGTAACTCCTGCCCCTGCATCCTGACCATCGCCGGCCCCTGCAGGTCTCTTGGAACCGCCCAAGGGAGCGCTGTCTGTGGCGAACGCAGCACAGCCCCGGACATGCAGCTCCGTTGCTGTGTGAATGTGGCCTTGAACGTGGACAGAGTGTGCGAGCACAGCGGCTCCGGGGCACACCGGGCACGGCCGGGCACACGCCTCAGCTCCCGGGCCCCGAGCCCCTTAGAGTGCCCACACGGGAGCGCTCGCGGGAGGCAGGGGCACATGCCATGAAATGACCCTTCTCGGCACGTCCCCGGCCGGGGGCCTGGGAGGGAGGCCCGGCTTCAGGAAGGTGCGCAGCTGCAGCCCTGGGGGCGGAAGCAGTGACTCCAGGGCCAGCAGAGCCGAGAGAAGGGCTGGGCTCCAGGAAAGACAGCCCAGCGCTGTCCCCTCGGGCTCCCCGTGTCCCCCAGACATCTGGGCAGCAGAGGGCTGCTAATTAGGCAGCTCTGGTCCCAGACGTCACCGATCATGCAGCCGGGGCGCAAGCCCTGGAAGTCGTTGGCTCCCTTCCTCGGGCAGCCGTGGGGAGGACACCCTAGGACCTGCCTAACGCTCCTCTCAGCCCCGCCACGGGGTGGAGGTGGTGGCTGGCGTTCTGGCACCCTCTGTCTTGACATGACCGTTTCTAGCAGATGCCAAGGGTGTGACTTCCAAGGGACCAGGAGGCCCACTGGTTGGAGTCGTATAAAGATAGGAAATGAGTTTTCTCAGCATGGTGGCTGGGAGGATGGTGTAACTAAGCAGGGTTCTGAGGCAGACCCTAAAAACGATGGCTTATGCGTCTACTCTGCCCCATGAGTGATATTGCTATGGAGGGCCCTTCTCAGATGTTCTCGGCTCTCCTGAGTTTCCATCTTTCCTCCTCTAGCCTCGGGCTCTTCTCACCTGCTGTCCCCCCAGCCATTGCCTGGCCTCTCCCTGACTTCCCCCGGTCTCTGCCCAAATGTCATCTTATCACAAAGACCTGCCTTGACTGCCCATTCAAGTGACACCTCCATCTATGTCTCTGTCACCTTCTCCCCTACCCTGCACTGCCTTTCTTCTTAGAACTGACCACCGCCTGACAGTCAGTATTTATATGCATCACGGTTTTCCTGGTTATTGTCTCAGTCCCCAAACCTGCCCCTCCTGAAGTTCCAGGGGACCAGGCACCTCCTCTGCCGTGTTTACTGCTGCACCCCAGTGCCTGGACCAATGCCTGGCACACAGTCAGAGAATAAGTGCTTTTGGAGGGGAGGGGGCCTAGAGCTGGTAGTAACCTTTTATTCAAGCGTCCCTTACTCCTGAATCTCATACCAGGTTGCATCGATGCTGCCTAAACAGCTAAGTGGGCATCACTATAAGGATGGTTGCTGATCATCATCGCATCTCACTATGAATTTTCTATTAATAACCATGAACTTGGTTGTACAAGACAGGTTGTATGAGATAGGACATAGTGTTTTCCCCAGTTGAGCGATACAAAACCCGGGCTCCTGTGAGGGCCCGGCATGCGAGGCTCTAATTTAGGTCCTTGATGGCTGGGCTGTGGTTCACACCCAGAGTTGTGTGACTCCGGCTAAGAGAGCGAGGCAGAAAGCTGAGGCGGTCCCGCTGAGCGTAGCCACCTCGCTGAGACTCGTCTTCCCCTCCGCAGATGCGTTACCCTGCAAAGGCCGGTCTGGGGGCAGCTGTAAACTCCGTTCCAGTATCGCAGGGGCCAGGGCCTGAGATGTGCTTGGGTCACGTATGTGGGACTTACCCCTCTGAGGTTTTCAGGTGCATGAAGCAGAGCGCTCCCCACTCTTCCTGAGCCCTACGAGGTGCCGGCGCTGTCACCAACTTTTTCTACACATTTTCTCAATGAGCTTCACAACAGACCTGTAAAATTGGATTTCCCCCCATTTCCTCAGGCTCCTCGGTTGCCCACGCCACACAGTGCACCCGGGGCTACTAAGGCCATTGTCTCGAGGTGAGAAACAGAGGGACCCCTTCATCGCCCATTCACAGGGATAGCTTTAAAAAACACGCCGCGCACGAAAGGTAATTCGTGGAGGTTCACTGCCGCGAAGCACCGGTTTCTAATTCCCCTTTGGCTCCTCCTCCTTTTCGTCCCTGTGGTCAGCATCTGCTGTTACACGTTAACTGGAGAAATGACTGCGTTCTGCCCAGGTCACTGAGGAAGCCTTCTAACTCCAGAGGCAGGACAGCCCACGTGGTGGCAGGTGGGCAGCAGAAGAGGGCTCGGGGTAGTCGGTTGGGAGTAACCCCTGATTAGTTCCCCCAGGAACAGATGTGGCATTTCCCACTCCAGATGGCTCCATAGCTCCGAGACAGCATAACGACCTCCAGCCAAGCCTTCCCCTGGGCCTCTGCCTGCCCACCCCTCCATCCGTCGTGTCTGGGACACACCCATGCCCAGCTCCTTGCTGCCAGCTGCGGGCATGTGCTTCACCTTCTGGACGATGCAGCGATGTTTTCCAAATGGAGACAGCTCAGCAATCGTTCCCAAAGGAAGATTCATGTGTGTGTGCTGGGGAGCGGCGGGTGAATAAGGGAATGTCTTTCTTGGCAGCTTCTTTTTCTTCCAGCCGTCGGTCGTGCCTGAGCTTGCGACCTTCTCCGGTTGTTTCTAGAGATCAGATGTCCCTCTCACATCATGTTTGAATCCCTTAGAGGGGAAGAACTCCATGTCACTTGACGCTAGATGACCCAGGACTCTTCCGATTCCTGACAGGGCTCCATGAACACATTCCGATGGATCGGCTGCCTCAAGCCAATTGCTTTCATCGCAGGCAATGAGTAGCCTCCAACATAACCAGGGCTATCTTTCGAACGCTTGTTTCGTGCCGGACGTCGCCTGGAGTCCTTTATAACCACGTGAGTCGGAGACATCGCCTCTTATTGCTCATAACTTCTCAACTGTTGGTCTCCACTCAGTTGGGGGGCAGTTCATGGATTGAGAGAGCAGCCAGGGGATTTCTTAAAAAGTGCAATCCATAGCCTATCGTTCCTCCACGCAAATCCCTCCAGCGTGTCCCACGGAGCCGGAGTCGAATCTGAGTGCTTCGCCACGTGCAGCCCCTGCCTGTTCTGACGTCTTTGCACACTCTTGCTTCCTCTCTCATGGTGGCCCAAAAGGTTCAATAACTCTCAGAGTTAGCAAGCCATCGAGCTGCGACCTGGACCCGGCCTTGGCCCGGGGCTGGAACTGGTCCTGATAACTTCTCCGAGCCTGTCGCTTGGTCTGCAAGCTTCATGTCACCACTGTCATCACAGACAGCAGGTGGGAGGATGCAGCAGGATCATGTCACCAAGCTTGGGACAGCATCCCCGATGAGTACAGATGGCGATGACTCTGGGCCTTGGGAGGAGGGTTCATTGAGGGGTGGAGGGTTCAAGCCCAGGTACGGCTGCCTTTTAAAGACAGTCAAGGGAGAGAAGCGAGAGGCGCAGGGAGTGCACACAGAAGAGGTGGCAAGATGCGAGTCCTGGAGACATGTACTAATTAGGGGCTTCGTCACCAGCTGCGTGGTGTATCAGGATGACAGAGAGGCATGCAGGCGAGTTAACATCTCCGGGGGGATGCCCAGGCCTGAGACGGGCTGACAGGCGAAAAGAGCACAGTAGCCAGCAGGAAGCTTCCAGAAGGCGGTCCACATGGAAGTGCACTGAAGGAGGGGAGCTGTCCACTGCCCTTGGGGCTTTCTCCATCCTTCAGTCAGGGCGAGGTCCAGCAGCCCTGGAATCTGCTCCTGTTCTTGCACCCTGTGAGGTGATGCGCGTGCAGAGGGGATGGGGACACTTGGGGCCACACGGGAAGGCCTGGACAGGCACTAGAAGAGGAACCCCAGCTCCTACGTGCTTGTCTTCGGGCAAATCCGAGGGTAATTCAATCTCCAGGAGTAGCTGGACCCAGAGGCCAAACAGGATGCCCCCACAAATGTGGTTGTCACTGATGTCCTCTCCTGCGTGGACAGGGCTCTGAGGCAGTCTTTTGTCCCATTGCGTCAAGATGGCTCTGTCTCTTGGGTTGGGTTCTCTCAGAAGCAGACGCTGAGACAAGGATTCCAGTGCATGTGGCTTATTTGGGACATGGCCCCAGGAAACTCGGAGGGGAACGGGGAATTAAGCAGGAAGGACGGAGCTGTGTTCATGAGCAGGTTACTGTTGTGGGTGACTGATGTTCAATCTCACTGGGACCTCGGTGAGACACAATAGACCACAGTCCTCCCAGCACCTCTGTGGGATAATACAGAACACATGTCCCGTTCCACGGACCAAGGAGCTGATTCTCCAGCCTCATCCATGGCTGCTCCCAGGAGCACTATCCCTGCTGCACTTCTGCTCGGCCCGTGCAAGGGCTGAGCGAGTTAGAGCAAACCCTCCGCTGCAGCTCTCGTGGCTTGAGGGGGGGAGTGTTGGCAAGTGTGGGAGCAGTCAGCACCAAGGGGGAGGTGGCGAGACACCAGGGGGACACCTGCCTCACCTGCTTTTCCTAGAGTTGCAGCAAAAGTTCTGAGCCTGAATCTTCCGGAGCTGACGTGGGTCGTATGCCCGTCCTTGAATCACACGCCGTAATCAGGGGAATGTGCATTGCCCATAGGCCAGACTCAAGGGGAGGGTGGAGGGCATCTACCTTGTCTGCACCACACTGACTAAGGGCAGGGAGGGGGAGTCTCCCCGTGAAAAACGGGGTGCCATTACCAAAGAAAGCTCCGTGCCTGCTAGTCCTGCTGAAGCAGCACACAAGTGACAATACTGACTTTGTCACCCTCTACCCCTCCTCTAGACTAACATCTTTGCTTTGGAAAGGACAGGGCCCATTCTGGCTCCGGAGCAGACCCATGGGGACAGATATGAAAGGGGTGTGGTTAGTTGCATTCCATTGTTCAAAGTCTCATGGAACACACACACACACACACACACATATATTTTTAACAGAGTTTGAAGACGGTTACAAATATTCACATGAACCTTATGGGGTCAGGTCTCGTGAACAACCGCGATGGTGTCTGAGTTGACCTGCGGTTTTGGAGAATGGCTGATACGCACAATCCGCACGCCCATGTGACACCGCTTAGCGAGGGGATCTCCATAAAGAGAGCTCTGAATCCTCTTTTTCTGTCCTAACTTGGCATGTGACATCTGAGGCTATTTCCTCACAGGGCCCTTTTGCATTAATGTCGTTTAAGTACTTTGGGAAGGTGCCTAAGTGATGGCTATTATGCAATTTTCTCTTAAAGGTGGAGGAAATAACAATCAAGAAATCAAGGGGAGGGAGGGGGATTTGTGCCTATCCCCCTCCCCTGTAAAAATGTCAGAGGGCCCCTTAACCCACGGTAATTGCAAAACAAACAGAGCTCAGAGTTCTTACAAAGCCGGGCCTGCTACGGAAAAAAGCAAGGTCAGCCAGAGGGGCTGGCTTTCTTGCCTACATACTGTTTCTGAAACTCAAAAGAAATGGAAAAATTAATACCCGCCAAGCTGAATACATTACCTGTAGCTAATAGAGACCTTGAGAAAGGAGGCTGAAAACGGGTGCTATTAATAATCCGCTAGATCAGCGTGGCGCTTTGGGTCCCATGTGCTGCTCTATATAATGGGAATAATCCACTTTTTAGGATTATTGTGAGAATGAAGTGCATACGATAGGCTCTATGGACCAGAGCAGGGGTTGCTAGCTGTTTCCTGATCTTCCCGTTCACCTTCTTGAATATCACTGTGTTACGAGTTTGATCTAAGCATACAACTTCATAGAATACATGTCCTATTTCCCAGCCTCCTCTACAGCTAGCTGTGGTCCTATGACTACGTTGTGGCCATTGCAATGACAGGGACAGTGGCCGGAAGCTTCCAGGACCCATCCTACAAGGACAGCTGATGCATGGCCATTGCCCTTCCTTTGGCATTCCTCCACCACGCTGTCTGGAACACAGGGGCTGTCGTCTTGAATCATGAGATGCACCTATCTATCCCTAAGGGCTGAGTATGGAGGAGGGAAAGGTGGAAGGAGCCTGGGTCGGATCCCATTCTTTCCTTGAGAGCTGCTGTTAGCTGGGGTTTTCTCTGACTAGCAGCCCATCCCCCATCCTGGCTAGCTCACACAGAATTTAGCATACTCCAAAAAGTCAGGTCTTATGGAAGAGCCAGCAGTTTAGCTCACCCCGAAATTTAGCAGCTTTATTTTGTCGATGACTGCCCCACCTCTCCTCATATGAGTCCCTCTAGGTCGTGTTCAATGTTTGTAAGAATGATACCCCGTCTTTCAGCTTCCTGCCTCTACTCCAAGATGGAGTCCAGTCGTGTGGGCGGTAGGGTGTGACTTATATAACTTCCTAGAAGAAATGAGAGCCAGAGTCCTAGGGTAGAGCATGACCACCGAAGCCCCCTGCCCATCCCTGCTGGATCTAGGACTTGATCAGAGCCGGGTTCCTGATGTGGCCTCGTAGCAGACTTCCCACGTCTCTGTCTGGGCACCCTTGTCTCTCCAGCCAACAGTTCACAGCCATGTCACTGGCTCACCGTTCATCTGTGTTCTTTGCCCTGGAATTCTCCACACTAAAATTGGGGACACCTTGGGAGAGCTCAGTATCTAGATCTCCATGAGCCCAGCTGTGGTCATAAACCAAGAGGGCAGCCTCGTTCCTCATTTGTGTGTTACCACAGACAGATGTCTCATCCCACAAGGACCGAGGCAGATGGACAGATACCTCACCAAAAGCGGTTCTCACTGTCTTTGCCAACCACTCCCACCTCAGTGAGTTCATGCTGCCAGCTCCACTCTGTGCCCAACTCGCATGCTGTGCTCCAGGGCATGTCAGGGGTCAGAGGACCCATCTGCGGCCTGGGTTGACCAGTGACATCCAGGCAGGGTAGATGATGGGTGGATGATAGATGAATGATGGATGGATGGATGGATGGATGGATGGATGGATGGATGATGGATAGATGATGGATGGATGATGGATGGATGGATGATGGATGGATGATGGATAGATGGGTGGATGGATGAATGGATGATGGATGGATGGATGATGGATGGATAGATGGATAGATGGGTGGATGGATAGATGAGTAGATGGATGATGAATGGATGATGGATGGATGTATGGATGAATGGATGGATGATTGATAGATGGGTAGATGGATGGATGGATGATGGATGGATGATGGATGGATGATGAATGGATGGATGGGTGGACGTTGGATGGATGGATGGATGTTGGATGGATGGATGTTGGATAAATGGACGGATGATGGATGGATGATGGATGGATGGATGATGGATAGATGGATGATGGATAGTGGATGCATGGATGGATAGATGATGGATGGATGGATGATGGATGGATGGATGGATGGATGGATGGATGATGGATAGATGCATGGATGGATGGATGGATGGGCTTAGTAATGAGGGATAGAAAACTCAGAGATGGGGTGATAACCTGGGTCAGCTAACCCTTTATTCACCACACACAGATAATTCAGGTGTGTCTATACTATCATCCCAGTGTCCTTTAGGGGAAAAAAAAAAACAACGGTGTAAAACTTCCAAATACCTTCCTACATCCAGCAGCCCATTCATGTGGTCGTTAAGCTTTTGGGGGCAGACACAGTTGATTTTGAGTCCCTATTCTAGAACTTTCTGTGCTCTCATGGGTGCCCATCAATCTCTCTGAACTTCAGCATCCCAGCTGCCAGATGGGCACCATGATGTCCCTTGTGCAGGGTGTTGTCAGGGTCTCACTCAGCACAGCATAGGCAGCTGTCCTGTTGACAGCACTGTTACTATCACAATGAGCTGAAAGAGGAGGCAACACTGGCTCAGGGAGGGAAAGCCGGAGACAGGAAGACAGTTGCTGTCACGACATGCTGCCTGCGTCCCCACGTCCCCTTTGTAGCGAGCTGGCCTTGGACCTGTGCCTGGGGTGAGCATCCTCGTCTCTCTCTCTGCCCCACTGCTCCCTCCCAGCCCCCGCTCTCCCCATCCTGCAGGGCGAGGTTAGCACACACTGGGGTTAGCAGAAGGTACAAACTGGATTAGATGTTAAATCAATTTGGCTTTCCTCCCCAGGGGCAGCACGAGCAGGTTCCACATGAATAATGATTTGTCGGAGGCAGCAAACTGGATGATTTGATCAAAAGGGGGAAAAAACAACTCATGTTCATTTTTTAATAATGGCTTTTGCATCCAGTCTCCGGGCTGGTCTGAGGGGCGGGGGAGGGACGGGGTGGCTGGCGGGGAGGAGGATCTGGAAGAGACACAATAGCAACGCTCTCCTTTCTCCTCCGAGAGCCCCGGCTCCAACCACAGACTAGAGTAGGGGGCCCCACCAAATCCGCCCCCCAAGAAAGGCTTTCTGCTTCTAAATTGTTGACTAAAAATGGAGAGAATCATATTCATCTCAAGTGCTTTACAAGATGGCATGCCTTGCCCCACACTTTTGCATTTGTTATAGCTCATTCAGTCTCAGCGTGGAGTAGGTTCTGCAACTCCATTTATCTGAGGAAACCGATGCCTCTGACGTCTGAGGGGGGCATCTTGGAACGATGGAACTGGATCACTTCATAATCCCTCCCCTTGCAGCATTCATTCACTGAGCACCCACCCAAGGATGAGTGCTGGACTCGGTTCTTAGTATGTGTCGTTACACTTCAATCCTTACTGCCCAACGAATAGCTCCCATTCTCCGCATGAGTGTGCAGATAAGGATCCACGCTGTCTTTGATGTGAAGAGGCTAAGTTCCTTGCAGGAATGTGACGAGGCTCAAGCTAAGTTCATGTGCATACAGTGCATGGTGTCCTCTCTCTAAGGTTAGCAAATATTTTGTGTGCTGACTTGGGGAGCTGAGGTCTTCCCGGGGCCTGGGCACTGTAATTTCTCCTTCCTCTCTTCCGACCTGGCTCACACGAGACTGTGCCAACTCGTGAGTTTCTCCCACCTCTCTCCTGGGCCCAGATGCTGCCAGATCCCTCCAAACTGCTTCCCTAGGAAAGAGAGGCCGTGTTTTCTGGGCCCTGCTTGACCAAAGGCCACTTATCTGTGGGGGTGGAGGGACTGATTCTCTCACGTGACCCTGGGCAAGTCACAGGGCGTCTGTCAGGGTCCTGGCGAAAAGCAAAGAGCTGCCCTGACTCATGTCAGGATGATTTGGGGAGACTGTAATGAAGAGCCTATTTGCCAAGATGCGGGCAGGATGCGGGGACAAAGGGCAGGGTGCAACCCAGCAGGGGACTCGCAGGAGGGGACCCTCCATGCCCAGACCTGCAGGTAAAAAAAGGCAGCGGCACAGCCTCGACTCAGACAGCTGAGCCGAGAAGACCACCCAGCAGGAGCCATGAGCGTTGTGGGGGGGCCCAGGCATCCGGGCTTAGGTCAGGCTGTGTGTGTCAACACTGCCACCAATGCAACATCTGAAATGTCCCTTTGCTGTCCTCTGTTTGCCTTTGGCATTTAAACCTGCTTCTCTCTCCCTCTGTCTCTGTCTCTGTCTGAGTTTAGAACTGAGTGTGTTAGCACTCACACCCTCTCTCTGTCTGCCGTACCACAGTGAACTCAGTCCTCACTGTCTTGGGCATTTTAGCCCCATACGTTAAGAGCGTGCATCAGAGTAGCTTTGTTGTAACAATCAACTCAGATAACTGCATGTGAAATGCTTGACACAGTTCCTGGCAAATAGCGAGCACTCAAAGCAATTTGATGGTTCCTTTCCAGGGTGTAATACATCCTCTCTCTCCAGAGCCTTGTAGCTCTATCCCTACTGAATTCCCAAATCTAGAGTTCCTTCCACTAAAGCTGTTCCCTTCCCCTAAAATCAATAAGTGGAGCTGATTAAAAATAACTTGGCAAATGCTTGCGTATGGGGAGCTACAAGAATACAAAGACTAAACAGCCAAGGACATTGGTGTGGTCTCTTCATGGATTCCCAGCCCCAGGTGCCGGGAGAAGGCAGACAGAGAGCAATCTGCATTCTTCCCGGGAGAACAAAACTTCCCAGAAGGGACGTCAAAGCAGCAGGTGTGAAGGGTGACTAAGAGTTAGAAACTTACCGTACAGGCGAAAGAACATTCCAGACAGGGCACGGCGTGCCCACGGTGCATGCAGGTCAGCTTCCCAGGACCCAGAGGAGTGACCTGGGAGTACCCTGTGTTCATGAAGTCAGTCATTCAAACAGCAGGTGTTTTGTGAGCAATTGCTGTGTGCCAGGTACCGTGGTGGGTGCTCAGTGGGCTGTAGCGATGGAGCAATTCGACAGAAATACCCCACCCCACCCCCACCCTCCCACAGCTTACAGTTAGCGATCAAATTGCCCAAGGCGATGGCTGGGGGGTACAGTAGGTTAAATAATACCCTCCAAAGATGTCCACATCCTCCCCCGGCTGAAATCTGGGACCACACGGCCTTCCACGCCAAGGGAAATGACGGCTGCAGATAGAACTGGGTTTGCTGAGCAGCTGACCTCCAGATAGGAAGGTCATTCTGGACTCTCTGGGTGACCCAATGTCACCACCGAGGGCCTCCTTCAGAGTAGAAGTGGAAGCAGGCAGCATCAGACGAGATGTGACTATGGAAGAAGGGTCAGAGAGATGCCACATGGTTGGCCGTGAAGGTGCAGGAAGGGCCGTGCGTGGTGGGGAAGGGGCAACAGCTAGAAGCTGGGAAAGGTCAGGATCGGACGCTCCCCTGAGGCCTCTGGAGGCCACCCAGCCCAGCTCCCCCCCTGATTTTATCCCCACCAAGGGCCGTGTCGGACCCATGAACGACAGCGTCGTGAGAAGATGGGATGTTGTTTTCCCTGTGAAACGCACGGCAGCAGCGACAGAGAACGCACACGGGTGCTGAAGGGGCTGCTGGGGAGGGGAAGCCCGAAAGGGAGGGAGGGGGCTCGGTCCTGCACGTACAGAGGTGGCGGGAGTCAGCGTTCATCGCTGGTCACGAGAGGCCGCTCCAAGCAGGCGGGGTTGGGACAGAGCCATGCAGAAAGCCGTGCTGCTGTCTGCGGAGGAGGGAACAGTAAGCACAGCGGCTCAGAGGTGGGGCCGTGTCCAGTGTGTGCAGGGACAGCGGGGAGCCCGGTGTGGCAGGAGCGGAGGCCCTGGGCCCGGCAGGACGAGGGCTGTGGCTCTCACACTGCGGAGGCCGTCGGAGGAGGGCTGTGTGCAGGCCAGAGGCGTGACGCGGTTTATCCGGGGACCTGCCTGCTTCGGCTCTTTTCTCCGAGCTACAGCAGAGCAGGGAGGACAGCTGGAGGCCGCTGTCCTGCCACAGGCAGGAGACACTGGGGGCTTGGCCCAGCTCGGAGCACGGGTGATAGCAAGCGGCAAGAACGGCATGGACCTTGGCCTGCCTGACCCACGGAGAACACGGAGTAAGGGGCGGGACCGGACACCCGACGAGGAAATGGAGCTTGAATTCTTCATAAGCGGGGCAACTGCACTAATCTTGCCTTTTCCCCTCTATCCCTCTCCCTCCACTCCCCCTCCACGCCTTAGCTTTTCTGCCTGCAGGCTCTCCCAGGGTCTCTGGGTAGACCACCTTCTGGGGACCCTTGTGCATCACACCGCAGCCAGGCCAGTGGGGTCCTGGCGGGCTGATTGGGGGCAGCTGAGCCACGTCCCTGCCAAAGTGCTGGCTGTTGTTACCACGGAGGCAAATCTAGAGAGGCCCATATATTTAGAATGCTCGGGCATGCCGGTCAGCATCTTGCAGAGGCCGCGGAGCTGTCTGCACCCCACACCTCAGGGATCTGCCTCAAGGAAATGCATTAAGGAGAGTCAGCCGGAGAGAAGGGTACCACTGGTCGGGTAGGGATACCGCTCAATTATTTATTGCTCATAATTTCCAGCAAATCGCTGGCTGTTTATTGGTGATCATCCATTATTGAAGCACTTCCTAGGGCCTGGGCCAGGTTTTCAGGAGCTAGAGCTTGGGGGGTGCTCTTGAAAGCTGTTAGACAACCCCCTAGGGAGACCGGGGTCTCTGGAGTGGCTGGTCATCCACGGAGGATACACCTTTTAATTGTTGGCTTTTGCGGGAGCCTAGGATTGGTCGGGATCCAGAGTGCGGTTTACCAGCGGCAATTGTCGGAGCCCTAACGTTTTCGGAGCACGTGTGTGTGTGTGGTGGTGGTGCCTCGTCTGTGGGGATGACCGTGGACCCCCGTGGCTGTGAGCTTTTTGCTGCTTACAAGAGTGTGGCTTACCAGCCTTGGCCTGTGTTCCTTCGATTTGGCTGCTACAGATTGATCGATGCCACTCCTCCCAACACTCCCCGGGACTACTAGTCAATCAAGTCGAAAGGAGTGGCAGGTGTAGGCCAATCTATTCACCGAAAGGTTTTCCTCTGTCCTGGTGAACAAAACAGTCATTCGGCCAGAAACCCCAGGCTCACCCTCTCCCTATCTCTGGCCTTTTTCTTCCCCTACAATCTCTCCGAGATTTCTCCAATTTATCCTCAAGTCCCCTTGGCCCCACCTCCAGTATATATGGCTGCATAGTTTACATTTTCCCGTCACTGCCTTTCTGTCGCCATCACTTTGCGACATCACCGCCATGTCCTCATCACTAGTCATTTGGGTGACTGACATGCCCCCCTTTCTGGTCTTCTTGCTTGTAGTTCTTTCTCACCTGCTCCTAATCCATTCCCTACCCAGCAGCCATAGGTATAATCGCTGTGGCTCAGTTTTCTCATCGCCAAAACAGAGACAATACTCACCCAATGCATCAGCTTCTGTTTCCGAATTAAGTGGTTCAATACATGTGAACTACTTAGGACAGCACCTGGCATGCCGTAAGGACTCAATAAATGTTAGCTGTCATCGCTGTCAGGGTTACGGATCTCCTCCTCCGGCTTATCTTGAATTTCATTGTCCTGGACTTTGCCCTCCTCCTCAGAGGAGTCCGGAAGCATGAAGCGGTAGCTCGACACAAGCTGAACTCCCATCACCAGGGAGCGCCTGCCGTGAGGTTATACAGCCACGTCGCCCCACAGAATATCAGCTGCTGTCCAGGCTCTGAGTATGTGGGAAAATTCCTGACCTGCTGTGTTTGTTTCTTTTTTTGTAAGTTGACTGATTGCTGGTACATTCCATTGAGCATCATACCTAATTGAGTCCTACGGAAGGAAAACGGGGGGACAAAGTTGTGTGTGCGCATGTGTGTTCACATGTGTGAGAAGATTTGGTTTAGCCAAGTTCAATGACTCAGGTCTCACGCAGGCCTTCTCAGAACTTTAATGAGCTAACGAGCATCGGATCTCCAGGGGTTGACACGGTGTGGAGGGATTCCCGGCTGATCAAGCCATGGGACAGTTCTCGGGACATCTATTGAACATGTCCCGATGACTCACCAGGTTGGATTTCTGCAAGGCAAGGCTGGGGAAACTCCCGTAGATCAACCCAACTGGGCACACACGAGTGCGGGTAGCAGATGCCTCCTGGGCCTTCGCCTGACTTGATTCTGCCCAACAGCTGAAGTTGTCACAGTGAACGCGCTGAATTCCTCCAAGACTCTGCCCATGGGCCTGGCTTCATGGGCGTGGCGAGACGCTCTGATTGGCAGGGTCCATGCCCCACTGGGGGACCTCAGAACACACCTCTAGAGTAAACAAGTGAAGAGCTACTCAGCGGCCACTGAGACCTTTTTCGAGGTTTTCTTTCCACCTCAATCAGATGCACTTCTTCTGGGTAAAAAATTTAAATTACTTCAATGTGTCTGTGTTTCAGACACATCACTAAATTGAAAGTATTAAGCAAGGTGCTCTCTTAAAACCTTCCAAAAATAATGTTCCAGTGACGTGTTAAGGGTCCGGGTCACAGCTCTGAAGGTGATAAAAATGTTCACCTTTGTTTTTCTCATCCACACCACAGAGAATCTACGGGGTTTTGCCTCACAGAGTGAAGATAGCTGAATAACTCCAAGACGAATGAACTCCCTGGAATATTCTTGTTGTTTCAGAGATCTTTTTAATGCCCATATAATTTAATGAGAAACACAAACTCCATTAACCAAATTGCATTCTACGATTAAGGCCAGGCTGGGAAGAACACTAAGGAACTTTCCCCCTGAGACTCCCCTCTTTGATTCCTCCCTCATTTAAGTGAGAATTTACATGTTGATTGCAAAGATGTCTTCACGTGTTATTGAGTCTGTGTCTAGATAAACTCACCAAATAACGCAAAAGTGCCTGTGGAAATTCAAACACAGCTTTATGTACTGTTGGGTAAGATAGCTTGTCCTAGAAAATAGAATCCCCACCCCCCAATTAGCATTGATAATTGATAGGTAAAGAGAACACTAATTCAAGAATTAACTAATTGCTTCCCCACCCCCACCCCAATTAGCTGATCTTTCTTCATTGACTGGAATCCTACGGGTTTTCCACTTAATCATGCCTTGATGGCGGATGATATCCTAAGTGGCCTCATTCATGGCTAAGAGACCTTTGACAGGAGTCCTGTCTAAACTCCCATGAGCCCCAAGGAAAGCCTCTACCCCTTGAGAAATCTGGGCCAGCAGCAATCAAGAAAATGATCAGTTCAGAGTTGTCCAAATAGACACAGATGAGTAAACTGGGGATTCGGGTTGTTGATCATGCGGCTAAACACCAGAGCATCAGAGCTCTGGCCACAAGCATGAGCGTTCACCCTCCCCTCTTCCATGTGGTCTGCTAGCATTTCTGGGACAAATGTTCCCGAGTTGACCTCCTCTTCCTCAGCATGTTCAGAGAGGTTGTGAGCACTGACCTATGACTCAGAGCCCTGCTCATTCCCTCCGAAGGCGAGTGCCCCGGGCTGAGTCAAGGACCTAAGCAAGACAAGGCCGGTGGGGCCGCCAAGCTCAATTGTCTTCAAAGATGCTTCCGGTCCTGTGTCCTGGCTCAGGAAGCCCAAGTCCTGGGCTAGTGGGTTAGTGGACACACCTGCGTGCGCACGTTGGTGCAGCTCTTCTCTGCTGCCTGAGTGTCACTCCATCCTGGCCCTGCCAGCTACCTGTGTGGCTGCCACATCCCATGGCCAGGCTCCATCCATCACTCTGAGCTCCGCTGTACCTGGAGCTCCGTCTGTGTGCTGAGTGATGGCTCTGGAATCAGATTCTGTGGTTTGGATTCACCGACTAGCGGTGCTACACCATAGTTTTGTATTTAAAATCAAACCTGTGTAGACGAAGTATGAACAGTAGTTATGGGTACAGAAGCTGAAGGATTCGAGGAGAGCGTGGACCAATGTCTGCAACTCACATCAAAGTGTAACCAAACAACAACATAGGTGGGTTGGAGGCTGGTTGGCGGTACGGAAGAAGGGATATACCTGTGATAAAGCAAATGCAGCACCGTGCCCACGGCAGCCTGTGAGAGGTGGGCAGAGCGGTGCTTATGGCATCCTTCCTTCAACTTCTCTCTGTGCCTGAAAATTCTCATGATACAATTTTGAGGCTATTAAACCAAGCCACTTGGCCGATTACATTGAAAACAAGTAAATAGATACGTACATACGTACAGACATGGGGAATAAAGAAATGCTCTGCTCTATTCACTCCCCTGCTGGAAACCTTTTCATGAATCCCAGTCACCAACAGGGTGAGTTTTATGTTCCTCACCGACCCGGGGCCAGAAGGGACAGAGTTCTTCCCGTCTATTCCGCACACCTCTCGTCACTTCCCGCCTCCAGGTACCTCCACCAGCCCCGCAGACCTGGAAGGGCCTCCTAGCCTGCTTGTCGCTGCCTCACACCTACAGTGCTTGACTCATGCTGGGTCCTCCGCCTGGGGTGCCCACGCTTACCACGCCCTTCACCTTGTACTCGTCCCTAAAAGCCACCCCTGCGTTTGGGCTTTGCACTTGGCCTTTTGCATATGGAAACGTCACCCAGCAGATGCCACTTCGCTCAGTCCCTCATTTTCCCCACGTGCCGTTCTGGACTGTCCTTCACACCGCTGGCAGCTAGCTAGTGCTTACAACTCCTGGCCACCGAACGGTGATGAACAGGCGTCTCCTGTATTTAATCCATTCATTGAGGAGGATGGGGCCCCATGGTCCAGAGCTGTAGGATGGCCTCCAATTCCTTGGTCACCGCCACGGGGTCACCATTATCCAAAGTGCAGGAGAGGCCACGGCTGGATTCAGACCTGTGGCCCCTTTAGCCGTCTTTCCCAGGAATGCATTGTGGAACCTGCGCCACACGTCTAGTTAAATGGTGGGCATCCCTAATCTCCCCTGACCCACACAGAAAACACAGGGCCACTTCCGGAGAAGGTGGGGAACCCAGGTGGGCCCTGCTCACCACAGCTCTGTTTTCCAGGACCCGACTCGCCTCACACCAGGATGTCCTTCCTCGTTCTCCCCCTTTCCCCACTCTGCGCTCTGTCCCCCGCGCGTGGCATCAGCGGTCCCTGGCGTCAGGTGGAGGGGATGGCAGTGGGCATCACGGGCAGGAAAGGTGTGAGGCAGGGGCTGAGGTCTGTCCGTGTGCCATCCCCTGAGCCCCCGCCCCCGTGAGACGGCCGACTCCCTTCACCCCCCTCACTGGCCTTGCTGGAGGGTAGAAGGGCTTCCCAGTGTGCCTCAGTTCCCCTTGTGGGTTTCCTTCCACACAATCCCACCTTTGTGAACTCCTCTGTGAAACTCTCCTCAAGTTGCCCCGTTTGGGTGCCTCCCCTGTGTCCTGCTGGGAGGCCAACTGATATTCCACCTGGGATTAGTCTCTCAGGAACGAGCAGACCCTAAGATGACGCTTAAGGTGTGTGTGCTCATGTGTGTGCACATGTGTTTGTTTGCTCATGCATATGTGTGTGTGTGTGTGTGTGTGTGTGTGTGTGTGTGTGTGTTGCTGCCTCTGAAGACCCACTCAAGCTCTAAGGCAAAGCTGATTCTGAGAGTTCTGGGGCCTCTGCTTTGCTTGGTGACTGAGAATCTGGGGCCGATGACACCAGCAGTCGGTGCACGCTGCACGGGCATTCGTTCACACCATGCATGTTTCTCATCCCGCTGCGTGGCTGGCAGTAGGCATGTTCATATTGGGGTGACTTCATATAAATCCAATGCGGTCTGTGTCCTAGAGGAATTCACAGCCTCTGGGGAATGTCACAAATTTAAAACATAACTATTAATATAAGGCAGGAGGCTCTGGGCACCGAGAGAGAAACACACAGAATGTGTTGGGAACATAGCAAAAAAGAGTCACTAACTTTACCAGGGAGCCAAGTTCTGAACGGCCTTCTATTTCTTATGTGGCAACTTGACCTTTCTTCCCGGGGGAATAGGGAGCCATAGAAGGTTTTGCACAAGACAGTACCATGAGCAGTGTTGCGTTTTTGAGCACAAACAGGCACCAGGGCTCCGGCCGACTTCTTTTTCCTACTGTGTTTTTCTCCCTCAGTGAACCCCATCACCACCTTACTCACAAGAAAAGGCTATCAAAAATGTATGCGATCGATTATCCTGGGCCTACAGAACCTCACTCCAGGGATAAAACACGTTCCCAGCCAAGCCCTCGCCTGCCGGCGTGTCTGATCTGTCTCATTTCTCAGGCAGCGTTTGGGAGGACACCTAGGTATTAAAAAGAAGGGTGCCGTCCATTTGCAAGATTAGGAGAGAGATGCCTGGACCCTCCCTGTCCCATCCAGCACCCCCCTCTAAATATTTACCATGATGCCTTGGGTGCGTCCCCGAGAGGACGGGAACTTACAAGCCCATGTCTGCGAAGGGGGAGGGCAGTGAGGACCCGAAGACACACTCAGACAAATCCAACTAAACAACCTTAATCCCACGCCCGCTCGCAGAAACGGCGGAGCTCGCGTGATTTATGACTGCACTTGCAGAAGCGGAGAGAAAAAGAAGCGCCCGTGTCCCTGAGAGGGGCTATGAGTGAGGCACACAGCCTCGCTCGGGCTGCCTTTGAAACCAGAAACCCCTCTCCCTTCGCCCTGACGGCATCTGAGCGAGCCAGAAAGAATGCTCCACGTACACTTTTCACCTCCCGGCCCGCCCAAGACAGGGCTCTGCAAGTTCTCCGAGTGGATTTGCTTCACAGGGAGAAGGAAGACCCCCTCTGCAGTGGAGAGGGGGCGATGGTGGGGTATCTGGGGAGTCTAGAAGGTGTGTGTGTGCGTGTGCATATGTGCTTGGGTGTGCGTGTTCACATGTGCTGGAATCTCAAGGTCCAATAGCGACTTTGGAATGCCTAGCACTGTGCTAGCACCTGTGGCTTATCACCCACCTCTGTTCTCAGGCACATTTTCTGGGGACCAGAGGAGAGAAACTGGTCACTTTTTCAGTATGAAGGCTGCCACCGGGTCTGAGCTCAGTGGAGGGACCCAGGGAGAAGGGAGGGGCTCAGGCCTGGAGAAGCTGATCTGTGGCGTGAGACATGGGTGATGGGTTTCTAGAAAGGACGGTCCCAAGGGATACGGGGTTGTTAGCAGAAACGATATTTAACGTACGCAGCAAGCAGTATGGTGTAGACACCAGCCAGTGAGAGCAGGTGTCAGCTGTGAGCGATCAGTGCAGTTGTGTCTGTGCATACGAGCCTCAGCCAGCCCTGTGTACGGGGACACGATCTACTTCCTCAAGGGACAAGAGTGGCACTTGGACTCAAAACAAATCTAGAATAAAATCATATCTGCATGATTGCAAAGAAAAGAGTCACTTACGCGCTGCTAGTGGAGAAAACTTTCTAATGCTGAAGAAGTCCCCGAAACTATTCCATAGGAACAGAAGCTCAGCAGGCTGTCCGTAGGAATGTTTGTCTGTTTGTCAGTCAGATGAGTTTGGAGAGAGCCTTAGATGCCACAGAGATCAATTTTCCCTCCTAAACTGCAGGACTTCTCAGAGCCTTTGACATGACAGTGGGTATTATGAGTATCTCGGAGCAGGCGGGTGCTTAGCGCACGTGACATTGTTCAAGCTTATTTGAATACAGAACTCGAGAAGCAGCTTCTAGAAGTAGCAGTACTGTTTTTACTAGAAAGGGGGTGCGTTTTCTCAGGAGCTGGGAGTTCACTGTCAGACGTGATCCTCCAAGAGGAGTTGGGGTTGCCGGGACTTTGTCACAGGAGATCCATGCTGGGGGTCGGATGTTGGATGAGGTGAGTTTAGAGCCCGTTCACTGTGTGACACCGATTCAACAGGACACACAAGGAAAACCAGACCTCATAAGCTTCTGACTCTTGCATTATCTCACAAAAGGAGCTCATTTTCCTTCTCTTTTAGATGCCCCTCATGGTTATCAATGTTATTAGTGGCAGTAGTTAATATTTATAAACTGCTTACTATGTGCCAGGCACCAGGCCAAGGGCCTATATCATCAGTGAGATATATACACACACTATATCTCACTGAATCCTTTCAACAAAATAACAGAGCAAGCTATTATTATCTTCACTGTGTACCTGAGGCTCAGAGAGGTCTGATAATTTGCTGAACGTCACACAGTTAGTCATTGACGAAGAGCCGAGAAACAGACCCACATGTGACTCTAGAGTCCAAGGTTAGCCGTGGACTGGCTGTCCTAGAGTTGGCGTTGGTATCTGGAGTCAGAAAACAAAACAAGACAAAACTGGTTTATACCATGATTCTACCGCTCCTCACTCTGTGACCTGGAGCAAAAGATTTAACTTCTCTGGACTTCAGTTTTCTTTGTCATAAGTATAACTGGCCAAACAAAATGTGCTCTTAGGTTGTTGTATCGAAAGAGGTGTAAGGGATTCGACTAAGGAACATCCTCGCGAATTTATTCATCCATTCACTACTTATCCATCCATGAATTTGACACCACCCTTTACACTTACTATGGTTACTATTTATAGAAATCTCTGATGCATACGAGTGTGTGTCCTTAGGTTATGGAGAGCTTATTTTTCCCAACTGGGAATCCAAGCCAATCTCTGACTCTACAACAAGCTCACTGTGTGACAAGTCACTTTTCAGTGCCTCAGTGTCCCCCATCTATAAAATATGGGACTAAACTGACATGTGTCCAACTCCGACCATCTCTGAAGCAATGTTTCCCAAAGTAGGTGCCGTGGATCATCCACAGAACCATCTGAAATGTTTATTAAGTAAATATTTCTCAGCCTCGCTCACCTTGAATGTCTGGAATGTGAATCTACATTTTTCACAAGCCCATAATGTGAAAGGATGGTCCTAAATTGGTAGTTCGAGGACAACATTTTTCAAAGCAGCTTTGTCAAAAAATGGTTCCTTTGCTCTACAAGAAGCGGGCTCCATAGTCATAACAAGGTGGGAAAGGTTAATAATCTAAATCCCTGTGGAGGTGTGCTATGTGTCTTAGCATATTCCAGGCTCTAAAAATCCTGGAGTAGAAGAAAATGTTAACCGAGTATTTCCCAAATGTATCATGCATTCGATGATGGAAAACTATATACCTCTCTCCATGCCCGGCCACCTATGAAACATGCTGGAAAATGAGTGTTCTGCAGAGCACATTTTGAGAAAAATAAAATCTAGGTGACTGATATAAAATGCATTTGGTGCGGGTGTGTGTATGGGGGGTGGGGGGAGTTGATCAGAGTTAGAGTGCAATCATTAGAAATTGGTTGGATGCCCAATAATGGAAATAAAAACTAAATGGATTTTAGCTTGCAAGGTGTGTTGGGGAGTTCATGGGAACCCACACACCTCTGTTGGAAGCGCTCCGAGGGAGCACTTAGGAACTCCCCAAAATAGCACGCTTAATCCTCCATTCCTGACTCAGGCAGCCGGGAGGCGAGGGCCAGGCTGAATCAGCCGTTCGCTCCCTGTGGAAACTGTTGACTTGGCCGTAGAAGCTCTTTGATGCTGCTGAAGTCAGGCCTTTGCTCGTCTCCCAGGCTCCCACGTTGAAAGAGTTCAGATTAGCTCCATGACTCATGAGTTGACCCTGGCACTTAACATGGGTTATTCCAGACCGAAGCCCAGGTTGGCTGGACCACGTGCGAAATTCCTCGGCGCTACCCGGCCCCAGCCCTGGGGCCCAGTCCTGGTAACCTTCTCATACCATCCTGAAGCTTGTCACTCGGTTCCAGCGTGGGCACTGGCTGATCTGGATCCCGATGATGCAATGCTAGCTTCCTGTTCTCCCTGCCCCCCTGCTGGGTCCCATGAGTCAAGTTCCTGTACTCAGAGCTGATGGGAGAACCAAGTCAGCCACGAGAGCTTCCCGCGGCGCCTGGTTCCTAAGCCCCGAGAAATGCCGGGCATCTCGTGGAAAGTAGGAGACAGCAAAGCTGCCTCTTGCTATTTCAGAAAATCTCCCATGTTGCCTTGAGGATGAACAGAGGTGATTAATGGTTGGAGAGCTGGCTCAGAAAAGGCAAACGAAACCTGTGTCCCGGGGAGGCTATTTTATGGGACCATGGAGCAGGTTCAACGTTGGACACTAGACACTTTGAACTTTCCGGGTCAATTGAATCCGTTGATTCAGGCTGCGAGGCAAACTCCTTGTGATGCGGGCTCCATGGAAACACTGTTGTGGTCATTACTCTTTTCCAAGAGCCTGGCGCAGAGTGGGTGCTCAGCAGATAAATACTCGTTGAGTGAACTTCACCCCCATTTCAGTAGAATGAAGATGACTGAACATTGTTTGACAGCCACCCCATTAAGAGCCCGTGTCTCCATTCCTTCCCTTGAATCTCAGCTCTGGAACTGATCAACAGAATATGGTCACTGGACTTCATAGACGGCAGCTCGGGGCTCCAAGAAATGGAAAATCAGTGAGGATTCTCACAACGGAGCCTTGAAAGTCCTAGGATGTCACTTCCAGCACTTTCTATTGGTCAGCAAGTCATGGAGGCCATTCCAGATGAAAGAGGGGGAGCACATAGGCTGTATCTCTCAAAGATGCCTATAGCAGGAGGCCCATTCCCCAAGGATTTGATTATCTCCTCAAGGGGAGGACAAGCCAAGGACCTGTTAGCATCTTTAATCTACCTTCCCGGGTTGTTAACAGGATTAAATGTGATTTATGCCAAGTGCCTGGTGCGTTTTTGCACATGAGGAAAACCATCCTTCCCCTGGGTGGCTTCAGCTATTTGGCTCACAGAGACTGGGCTGGCTACTTAACCCTCATGTGCCATCTTCACCGGATGGCCTCGCATGGGGCACAGGCCACATGACTGTCCGTCACCACCCTGCCCAGCCTGTGGATGAGACCCAGGAAGGGTTACCCATTGCGAAAAGCAGCTGATACCATCACGGCCGTGGGCATGCGCTGTCTTGGCCACCCTAACATCTATTCCTTTTCCTCCTGGCCTCACCACCCTGTGCTCCCCTTTTGGACGCCCCCCCCCGCTTCCGTCCCCACTACTGTTACATGGGGCAGTCAGTCAGTTCCTACCTGCCTTTAGCCAAGAGGCCACGTGACCTGAGTTGAGACAGTCAAACATTTTTTCCCTAAAATTTGGATCGTAAGCAGAGGTCCTCACAGACCACATGGTATTGGTGCTTATTCATTCCCCAAGCGGTTCTTGGATGGACTGTTCGTGACTTCCTGCCACTCAGATCCCATGTTTGACAAGTCCCCGTCCCTTCTGACATCTGGTCCTACTCTGTGAAGAGATTTTATACACTTCCAATAAAGCCATTGCGCGAGTTAAACAGACCAGGCTTCTGTGGCTCACAATTGAAGAGCCTGACAGAACAGAGACCTGTTACCGTTGCCTTCATCCTGACCAGAGCGATTAGTGTCTTCTCCTCGATCCTCCCCAGCCTGCATCGCTTGGCCGTTCCCATCGCCTCTCCACCCTTCGGTTGGTAACCTGTCATCTCTCACGGTTGGCATTGTCTCTTCTGAGTCAAATCATTGGCACGCGGCCTGGTGTAAACAAGAATGAATAGGGCTTAGACTCGGTCAGTTCCAATCAGGTCCTAGTGTGGCAGACACTCCCGCCCAGGCATCAGGAAGGGCTTCCTGGAGGAGGTGATGCTCAAACTGAGCCCAAACACAAGTGGAACTGTCCTCCAGAGGACCCTGACTGGGAACAGCATTCCAGACAGAGGGAACAGCATGGGCCAAGGTGTGGAGGCTTGGAATGTCTAGATCCACTAGGGGTTAGAACAACCATTCAATGTAGCTGGGGTGGAAGGTGCCAGATAGGGGAGAGGCACAAAGAAAAGAGGCCCGACAGAAGACAGGGTCTCCCCCTGGGGGTACCCTGAGCCATGCCAAGCAGTTTGGGCATTATCCCCAGCAGGACGGGAGGTGTGGCCAATGCTGGACAGGCCCTACCCCGTGTCCCCGGGATCATGTCAGCGCCTTGTCTCGGCTTTGCTTTCTCTGAAGCGGTATAAGGCACAGCGCAGAAACAGATAAAGGGTGGGATAAATGTACCAGGGCCGGACGTTCTGAGCCATGAGGCATGTTCTCCGAGGCTCCCCTGACCTCCCCAGGAGACTGAGCCCAAGTGCCCACAGGAGCAACCAGCTCCTTACCACACACTCTGCTACCTTCTCTCCAGGGCCTGACTCACGGTCCTAGTCCTTCATTCCTTGTTCCTGCAAACCTCTCTCAAATAAACTCCCTGCATCCAAATTCCAGTCCTCAGATCTGCTTAGAGGAGGGACCCAAAGGCAGGGAGACGCTGGCAGGCCTTAGGGCAGGGACCAGAAATAATGATTAGCATTGACGATGATCCGATCAGAGGCTCTGAAAGGTCAGTCCGGGGTGGCTGGTGGAGAAGATGGATTAAAGGGAGGGGGTGGGGTGGGGTGGGGGACCAGCCAGGAGTCTCGGGAACAGAGCGAAGGAGCGGTAAGCAGGCCAGAGCCCAGGCTGTGGTGATGAGACCAGCAGGAGGGTATTAAGGGTGTTGAAGTATCTATGCCCAAAACAAAACAATAGAAAAACATCCCTCTGGCTCTGAACGGAGCTGCTGTGTCTCTTGGCTCCCTGAAGCAACCGACTGTAAATCTCAACCCACAGAGCCTCTCCCAGCCCCTGACTCCAGAGGCTGCGAGAGCGGTAATCCCTTTAAAAGAGTGTTTAGAAGTGGTGGGTGGAGCAGAAGGTGCTTTTTACAAGGCTCAAAAAATTAAATTAAAGGCACACACGCACATACATACACCCTCAGCTATGCCCCGGGGGGGAAACACAGCAATTACTATTTACTCCAAAAATGTGGAGTGATTTGTGGGTTGCGGAGGGAGGCAGGGAGGTTATTTATGGTTTAGGGCAGGAGAAACTCTGGGCTCCTGACTCTCCCCAGCAAGTGACGAGCAGCCCGAGGGGCGTTTCCTCTCCTGGTGTTGAACTTGCCCTGCCAAACAAGGGTACTTACAGAAAGCAAACTTTATGGACACGAGAGAGAGGAGAAAAATGAAGAAGATAGCTAGATGATAGCTACCTAGCTAGCTAGCTAGCTAGATGATAGATAGATAGATAGATAGATAGATAGATAGATAGATAGATAGATAGATAGATAGATGATAAAGATAGCTAGAGGGTAGAGAGGTAGAGAAGGGGGAGGGGAAAGAGTTGCTGATTTTGTGCTTTGAAGTCTTTGCACTGGACGGGGCCATAAATTTTCTGGTGTGAGAGATGGGGATCGTGGATGCCTCTCCTAAGTGCCGGGGCTCCCAGCCCAGGTGACATCCATTAGCACCCAGGAAGCTCCCTCCTGCCCCCTCCCCTGCTCCCTCCAGCCCCTTCTAATACTTTCAGACCCAGACACTGCTTGCCATACTTGGCCAGTGGCCCGGAAATATTTGTGATGAAGCCATTGCCCACTTCTCACTTGCTCGGTGATGCTCTTACCGCCTCTCAGGCCTCACGTGTTCAGGGACATTTGGAGGGGTGCGCTAGGTGGGGCTAAGTTCTGCTGTGTGACGCAGGGCTGTAACTCAACCTCTCTGAGTCTCCATGGCCTCGTCTGGGCAACAGGGAATGAACATCCACGTGCAGAGGCTGTAAATATCAAGTGGATGAGCTGGAAGGTGGGAAAGGGACTTTATCCCCGGCATCCCTCTTGTCCAGATAGTGGGTCTAAAGTAAAGTGACCAGACGTCCTGCTTTTGGTGGGACAGTCCCAATTTTAAACAATTTGTCCTGCGCCCCGCGGCGTTTTAAAAAAGTCCCGATTTTTGGAAAGAATGCACGACAAGCTAGGGAACGGCGGGAGATAGACCAAATTTTTAATCAAGAACCCCCTCCGTCCCGGTCAATGGTGTCCCACTTTACCAATGTTAAAATCTGGTCACCTTAGTCTAAAGCAATGGTTCCCACCTTTCCCTGTCAATCAAAAGCTACCGGGGACCTTTTAAAACTGCTGACGCCCAGGCCCAGCCCCCCACTTGATCTAGAGAAGGACCTGGCCTCTGGAATTTCTTCACAGCGTCCCACGTGATTCAGATGTGTAGTCAGGGTTGAGCATGGTTGTCCTCAAAAGTCACCTAGCCTAGAGGTCACCAAACCTGGCTTGCTGTTCACCCTGGGACAGGTTCCTTACCCCGCCCCCCACCCCTCACCCCAACACCCCACCCACCTGCCATGGACTGAACCAGAATCTCAGGGATAGTGCCTTCGAATCTGCATTTCAGGATGTTCGTTGAGTCATTCTAATTTCAACCGAGATGTCCCTTCTTCCAAGCCCAGGGTGGGGAACCCTCTCCCACGTGTCCCCCTTCTGCTCTGCACGGGCCCCAGTCCTATAGTTCATCATTTACTGTGTCCTGCCAGCCGTTTGCCTCTGCATCTCTTCATGGCAGCGGCGCTCAACATCATTGCCTTGTCGTCTGGCCAGTGCCCAACAGAGTGAGGCCCCATAAGTCCTCTTGGGATGTCAGTGGGCAGGACACCATTCTTTCCCCCTCCAGCACCCCACATGGCCCCCAGCAATGCCCAGATGCTCCCATCTGCCCCCAGGCCTGGCTAACGCAAGTGCCCTCTGCTAATGCAAGTGCCCTCTGCCCGAGCTCACTCAGAGGCCCTGCTCCCAGGGCTGGCTAACACACTCATCTCAGCGTGGCAGCCTGTAGAAAGGAGCAGAGTTGGGGCAGAGGGGGCCTCTGGTCACCCACACCTCACACAGGCCATGGGAGCTGCCATCCTACCCTCCACCCCCACCCCAAGACTGATGCCTGTGTGGTGCGCTCTCAGGGAAGGAGCGTGGGCTTGGGAGTTGGGGAGCCCTGAGTTCCGATCCTGTCACTTCCTAGCTGTGTGGTCTTGGGAAAACCACTTCACCTCTCTGAGCTTCATATCTTCCACATGGGGATGAGCATGTTCAAATTGCAGGGGTCCTATTAGGTGGCCTAATGCTCTGTACTTTGTAGGAGTCCATTCAGAAAGCTTGCGTCACGTGCCTGAGATTATCAGCCAGTTATTAGTGGAGCCAGTCCTACGTTGCATCTCGAGGATTGGCGAGGTGCCCAGCCCAGACACCTGGGACATAGGAAGTGCTCAATAAACGCCCATCCCACTCCTTCGCAGCCATGGCTCCCTGACTCAGAACTAATACCTGAGAGCGATAGAGTCTTCTCGGTTAGGGTCAGTTCTCAGGGGCTGATCATGAAGAATGCAGGGGCCCCAGGGTGAAGCCTTCCTCCAACGGCACACCCACTGGACACCATTGCATCTGTGCTCAAGTCCCTAAGTGCAGCTGAGAAAGATCCAGAAGAGTTTTGCTGGTCGAACGGGGACCAGCTAATGGAAAAGGGGTGTTTCTTCTCCTCTCCCATTGCCTGCGGTCGATTCGCATTGATCCCAGTTCGGCAGAGTGAGGGCCATCTTTCAAAGTTTATTCTGGTGTCAATTTTTATAGTTCCCCCCACGGATCAATACCATGCAAAAACATTAAGGCAAACTTTGTGAAAGCTGATCGCTCAATATGAGTTTTATGAATGGCTCCCAGCCCCAGCTCGAAGCATCTGGAAGTAAGTGGTACCTTTAATCAGATGAGTGATAGGAGCCAGTTAATAAGGCTGCTTTCTCAGCCCTTGGAGGAAGCTGGGCAATGCTCTGACGCCCTATCAGCTGCATTCGTTTCCCTCTGTTGAAGAGCTCAGACCTAACGATAAATAAACTGATTTTTAAACAGGGAGCAGAGAGAAGAACAGGCATTTTACAGCAAAAGGAAATCCAAATAGCCAATAAATATAAGTAAAGATGTCCATCTCTACTAATAATCAGGTGAGTGTCCATTATAACCAAAAGGAGGGGTTTTCTTTCCCTCCAGTCCCCATCTGCTTGGCACAAATGGAAAAACAGTCTCAGACTCTGCTACTGGGCAAAGAAGTTGGATTCAACTTAATTTGAAGAGCAATTTAGAATTATCCTGCAAATCGAGTTGCGCATACTGTACAACTCAGCGACCATACTCTTATATATAATATATACACACAAGACACCGGTGTATCGGTAGACACATACGGAGATGTTCATTGTAGCATTGTTTATATTAGGGAGACCATGTAAATGTTCTGAGTGTTCACCATAAAGAGGATGATTAAATTCATTGTTGTGGCATCGTATCATGAAATTCCACATAACCATGAAACAAAAACACTATATGCATCAACATGGACCATGGGAATTTATATATCTGTCAGAAAGTATCCAGCCACGTGACCATTCTTGTTATGTGGACAATGGCTGGATGTTTCCTGGACAGTCCTCGGGTCTGTATGTGTGTGTCTATAGAGAGTGCCCTGCAAGGCAGCAGAAGCTCAAACCCAGCACGTATCCTGGGTGCGGGTTGAAAACCTTTCTTTGGAAACTTCTGATAAGATCGAGAAAGCACTGGCCTCCAAACTTGCAGAATGGGTGTCAGAACCTTGGAAGGAAATCCTAGAAATAATGAAGGAGCACTTGCTGAAGAAATGCTGCATCATGCATGCTCTTGATGTGTCCTTCATTTAGGATGAAATCACAGAAAAAATATGAACATCGCCAATTCTGGTTTAAAGATTTGGACTCAGAATCGGAGACATTTTCGGAAATTCTTACTCAACTTATTTCACTTCAGTTGCCCCTTTGAGGTATGCACCTGAGTGATATGTCATGGAAACATATGTCTAAATACGACAAAAAGAGCTCTTTCGATGAGTATAAAATGAAATGCTAAGTGATTAAGGAAGTATGTGCTGAAGTTGAACGACAGCGTTGGTTTCTGCTTCCCGGGGGAATATGAAAGGGTGACGCTTCTCTTGTCAGTGATGTCTTAGATCCGTGAAATATGGTATTAATAGTCTGCAGTCTTCTGGAAGCTACTGCTGGGCCAGCCTGCCTGATTAAGGGTCAAATGACATCCTGCCACCAATCTAGGCTTATTCATTGCAGCATCAAAACAAACCATAGCCATTTCAATTTGCTTTTACTGAACACCTACAAGAACTGGGTATTGGGCAGCCCGGCCTTTGGGAAAACAAAGCATTTTAGCCGTGCGTTCTGCCCTCTGGGAACTCAAAGTCTCCAGAAGGCTCTTCAACAGGCCTTGAAAGCATGGGGAATAAATACCGTGCAGTGTAAAGACAGAGCAGGAGAATTTCTGAGAGGACGTGCCGTTTACCTGTAAACGAGTAAAACGTGTATCCATCTCACTAGAACTGCTGAACAGATGGCGGCAACCTCCAGACCTCACCCACTCGGGCCCCCTTAGGATCACCAGCGGATATGTCTGGGCCTCTGTGTGTCCCTGGAGAATTTATCAGGTGTCTTTAAAAAATAAAGTGTGTCATGATGGGACATTTGGCTAGGTCATTCCAATCAGGAAAAGAGAGTTTCCGCAGGGACTGTGTACTGGGAGATTAGGCCCCAAAGGATTCTGTTTGGGCAAACCAGATAGGAGAATTGGAGAATTAGGGGACAGAGACGTAACATAATTGTGCGTGTTGGGCGGGGTGTGCGTCTATGATGGGTGGGTAGACAGGTATGGTTGGGGGATGGGAGACTTTAAGGATGAGGGAACTAATCGATATTTTTCCATTGTGGTGATTTTCAGTAGGTGGTTGTACCAATTCCGGTACCAAAACTCATCCGGCGGCACCCTTACAATTAGGGGGTTCTACTGTCTAGAAATCAGACCTTAATGAATGAAAAGAGGGAGAGCCTGGAGTATGATGGGACAGAGTCATGGGGGCTGTTTTAGGTGGGGTGGTCCCAGAAGGCCTCTTGGAGGAGGTGCCCTTGGGTACCAGCTCCAAGAACTGGGGGACAGTCTCAGGCTCAAGTTGGCACTCAGCGTGGTATCCGGCTCCGGCATGCCCCTTATCTTCTCCCCGAGCTTTTCTTCTTCAGGCGAGATGCTTCATCTGAGTCTCACACCCACGGGTCACTGGCCCCCTTCCCCTGGCCAGACCCCCCAGGTCCTGCTCTCTCCCTAGTAAATAATTCAGAGCCCGTGGAGATCGATGGCATATCACCGATGGCAAACTGAAGGTAAATCAGCTCAGCTTTGCCCTCACCCTGGAAATCAATGTTCACACATTAGGGGCATTGTCTCCTCAGCAAGCCTTTGATGGATGCAGACAGGAGCCAGGGCACCACACCTGGAGTCCCCGTGCCTCTTCGTCCTGCACTGATGGAACCAGCCCCAGGGCAGGGGCCTGGAGGGGCTCACGCTGTACTGGACACTCAGCTCCACATGGGAAGCACGTGGTCTCCCTGGGGCATCATCCAGTCTCTTCTCCTTTCCTCAGGATGGTATTTGAGATTCTGAAAGCTAGCAGGACAAGGTTCTGAGTGGGAGGGTGTCTGTCTTTCTAGAGCTGGGCTGACGCTCCTTTGCTGCTCGGTTGGTTCAGCCATAACTGACTGAGCGCTGACTGTGTGCAAACATTAATGGGGAGCAGAACCCACCACCATGTGAGGGCCCTTTGACCTGGTAGCTCCTCTCCCTTCATGCAGAGAAGGGAGCATGCAGCTTTGGATGGAAGCACGCCTCTTACAGCTTTGTTTATCCTGGACCCAAATGATCTACATGTTCGCCAAGTGGCCAACTGTTAAATTATCCGTGGTTCGCCCACACAGTGCAGTACTGTGCGGCTGCTATCAGCAAGCATGTGAAACCAGAGCTGCCATCTAAAACAGAGGAGGGGTTTATGATACAGAGAGAAGGAAGGAAGAAAGGAAGGAAGGAAGGAAGGAAGGAAGGAAGGAAGGAAGGAGGGAAAGAGGGAAGGAAGGAAGGAAGGAAGGAAGGAAGGGAGGGAGGGAAGGAAGAAGGAAACTATAGAACTGTATGTGATTTATGGCTCTACTTCGGTAAATTTTATATTTTGAAGATTTATAATCCCACTCTGGCAAAATTACTTTCAAACATTCACTCATTTTTAATATATATTTATGTAATTTTTTTTATACAGTCACTCATTGTAATTGATATATATGCACATTACAGAATTGATAGATAATATATACAATTAATATATGCACACACGTCTGTAGGTGTGCGTGGATTTTCTTGGTGTAGAGTGGCTAATACCAACAGCATGCTGGCTGTCATGGAGCTTACATTTTAGAACAGCCGTTTAAGTGGAAAAGAACTAGAAAAAAAGCACACAATTTATTAACAGTGGTTATCTCTAACTGGTAGGTTCATGCATCATTGTTCATATAAATTATATACTATTATCCATATAGATGCATTTGATACAACTGTATTATATCATATATTGTTATGTATATCAGGTGATATATAGCCAAATATATATTGTTATACATTGTGTCTCTGATGTCTAGCTTCTATATATATGATTATGAACATAAGTTGCTTCTCCACAACTTGTAACTTTTTTTTTAATTTTATTGTTCAATTTAATGAGGTTACATTGGTTGGTAACAATTAGATAGTTTACAGATGTACAAGTCCACATCACATCATTCATGCATTGTATTATGTGTCCATCACTCAGTATCAGTTCCCCTTCCATCACCTTATATCTGGTGCCCACTCCCACCTCCCCCCACAACTCTCCCCCCCTCCCCTCCCCTCTCCAGGTAACCACCAAACCAGTGAGTGTGTCCATAATGCCGGTGTCCTCTCCCGCCTCCCCTCCCTCTCTCCCTCCCCCGCCTCCCCTTCCCTCAGGCAATCACCAAGCTATTGAGTGTGTCCATAGGCCTCTGTGTCTTTGTTACTTTCACTTTTATATTCCACCTGTAAGTGAGGTCATATGTTTCCTGACTCTTTCAGTTTGACCTATTTCGCTTAATAAGATGGTCTCTAGGTCCTTCCATGTTGCCAGAAACTTCTAACTTTTATAAACAATGAAGAACTATCACTGATGCAAAGTGAGTGAATTAAAAGCTTAAAGGTAATGGCCTCCAGAATGTGATGAAAATAGATACAAATCCATAGATGCATGCTCATCTCCATGGAAACAGATATACACGTGCCCAGGCACACCCACGTGAACACGCAGCCTAGCACCATTGCAAAGACCCACCTTCAAGCTATGCAAGTGGACACGAAGTTCCACAAACCTGCAGGCCACCCTGTGTGTAGACACACAGACACGCAAGGCCGGAAGGCCTTCAGCCCCAGGCGTGCTCCTCTGAGCACCGGAGTGGGGTTCCCTCATGCTGCCACCTGCCACTTGTCTCCCTGTACAAAGGGACCTGGGCGTGGTGGGAACTCACTGTCGGTTGGCTTGGAAGCCTGGCTCAGGGAAGCCCCACCGTGGCCCTTAGAGAGAGCATGCTGGCTTCAGCCAAGACGCTGGGGCCGCCCCAGCTGCCGGTCTTTCCTGGGAAAAGGCACCTTGGCCTCCAGTCTGCGCATGTCTGGGACGCTAGGCCCCAGGGCAGCCGCTCTGAATCCTCAGAGCCGGCTGGGAGGCCCAGGGGAACAAGCTTGCTGAGGCTTCTAGTGCTTCCCATTTGCCGAACCCAGCCTGTTCCCACAAATCCCAAAATAGAGTCCCTGGCAGAGACATGAACTCTGAAATGCAGAGGCAGCTGCACAGAAAAATAGTGGGAAGGGACACAGGCAGGAGGGCCGTCTGCTTTTGCCTGAAGTTTCAGAAGGATCCCTGGAGCGGCCAAGGGCATTCACGGGTCACCGCGCTTGGTACCACCCCCAAATAGACAAAATTGTGCTGAGATTGTGTAAACTTGCTCAGAGAGCTCAGCAGCGGCATGTTCGACCTGCGGCCCAGAACGGCTTTGAATGTGGCCCAAAAGAAATTTGTAAACTTTCTTAAAACATTGTGAAAAAAAATTTTTTTGCAACCTTTTTTTTTTTTTTTCCCAACTCATCAGCTATTGTTTGTATTAGTGTATTTTACCTGTGGCCCAAGACAATTCTTCCAAGGTGGCCCAGGGAAGCCACAAGATTGGACACCCCTGTACTAAGCTCCTTTTGTTTTGGGGGTAGGGGGGTGGGGAGGTGGAATTTGCAGTTTCTTTTCCATCCCTGGAAGTTCTTTTCTGAATTTATCTTAAAGCCCTCATACTCTAGCTATAGCTCATTATTCTTCCCGATGTTCTTTTGGCCTCCTCTCTTCTGAGTTAAGTTTGCTTTTATTTTTCAGTCAAATGAGTCCAAATAGCCTTTTAATGTTTATTTGCTAAGCAGCTACTTCCGGGCAAGGCACTGTGGTGGGGCACCCAGAACAGCTACACATGAACCCAGCCATTCAGGGACCCTGACTTACAAAGGAGATAGCAACTAATGTAAAAGTACTAGGTTTTCAGACAACAAGAAAAAGGAAGAATAGCTAATATTTTATTGCGTGCTGATCTTAGTAATTTGCAAACATATCAGTCTCAATATAACCAACTCCGTAACCATAATAAGGGTGACCATCTTTATTTTATTGATTAGGAAATGAAGGTACAAAAACTAAAGAGAAACTTGCCCAAGGTCACATCGCTAGAAAGTAGAAAAGCCAAGCTCAGACTCCTGGGAAGGACACTGTGCCCCTTTCTAGTCCCCCCTGCCTGGAGAAGTGGGGGCTCCCTGGGCCTCGGTTTTCTCATCTTTAAAATGGGAATCATGCCCAAATTCAGGTGAGGATCACACCATGTTGACACAGTGTTTAGTAGGGTTTTCTGACACAAAGGAAATGGTTAACAAAAACAAAAGTGATGATGATTGTATCAGTTAGCCATTGCTGCGTAACCATTTCTTATTGCTCATGAGTCCTGGAGTCACCTGGGTAATCCTGCCGGTCTTGACTGGCATTCTATGTGGTTCTGGTCTCAATAGGAGCTCACCCATGTGCAATGTCATCAGCTCGCTGTGGCTGACCTTGGATGGCCTTGGTTGTAACAATCAGCTCATCTCCTTAGAGAGGAGATAAAGAACTGGCCTGTCCTCCAGCAGGCTAGCCCCAGCCTGTTCTTTGGCAATCACAAGAGAGCAGGTGGACATAAATGCCTTATTCAGGCATCACTCACATCAAGTTTGCTGCTATCTTGTTGGCCACAGCGCGTTGCCCAGCTGAGTGCAGTCAGAGGAGAGGACAGGGAACATGGCTGCAGGGAAGCCATGGGCCGCCCCTTGATAATGGACACTGAAGGGCACCCCGTATGCAGTAGGCACCTGTCTTTTGTCCTGACCAGTGGTGGTCATTGTCATGATTAGGACTCATATGTCCCTGGGAGGTGCTATGGAAACAGAGGGGACAGAAGTAACAGAAGCTTCTCAGAAGATATAAGTGAGATTCTGAATGCAGGTCAGGGCCCGGAAGCCTTGTAGCTCTCTGTTCCCAGCTGGGGTGTGTTGATGCTCCAGCCGGACCTTGAGAAGGGTCAGGGCATCTCTGTGGAGGGGAAGGAGGGCCTGCCGGGGGCGTGCCACCCTGAGCAGTCACACAGCCCCCCGGACTCCTTCCTCTCTGCCTGTCACCGTGACAGAGCCCAGCCCAGGCCTGGCATGCCTGGAGACTGTCCACCCCAGCCTGGCCCAGAACCCCCTAGGGGCAGAGGTCACAAGCCCTAAGCAGATGGGCTGGCCAAGGGCTAGGCAGCTAAGAGTGATAATAACGGATTATGTTGTTTACTGCATGTTAGAAACTGGGCTCTTTACAAAGAGCACCTGGTCTAGTCCTCAGTTCATCCTAGCGAGGGCTTCCTTATGGGTTCCTTTTTATAGTTAAGGACACTGAGGCCCAGAGAGGTCAAGGTAGTTGACCTAAGTCACACAGCTTTAAGAGATAGAGCCAAGATTCAAAGCCAATGATGATTGGTTCCAGTGTCTGGTTTTTTCTTCAGTGCTACAAAGCCTTTCCTGGCTGGCTGCTCTGAACACTTTTTTTCTTCTTGTTCCAATACCAGCTGAGACATGAGAGCAAGTACTGAGCACAGCCATTGAAAGGGCACTGGCCCCTGTAAGGGTGGGTCAGTATAAGGAATGCAAGTGCATGCAAATCACATGCAAAGTTGCCTGTTTTCTAAACAGTGCAAAGGGGCTCTTCAGAAACCTCTAGACGGGTATATCCCAAGTTTCAGATATTTAAACACCGTTTGCAAATGCATAAAATCTGCATTATTACTTACTAATATTCTTTTCTCTACACGTGATTTATTTATCTTAAATAAATTCACCCACAAGGAGAAAAATTGAAGTCAGTCCCATTAAATAGACCACCCTTACCACTTAGCACAAATAGAAATGAAACCTAGAAATAAATGCAAGGAAAACCCTGCAACAGTACTAACTCTCAGCAGGGTCGTAGGACTGGGCCCGCAGCTGTGAGGAGGAGCGCTTCTCTCTCTCTCTCTCTTTCCCTCTCTCATTTTTATTCAGTAAAAAAAGAAAAGAATGTAGCCATCTAAAGCACCGGACAATGCAGAGGAGCGCCTGTCAGAAGCGTGGGAGGGGCCCGGAGGGGCCCGGCCCTGTGCCTTTCTGGGGCTCTGGGGAGAATCGCTTCCTTGCTCGGGTATGTTGTCAAGCTTCCGCCCCACGCGGTTGTAGCACTGAGGTCTGCGATCCTTTGCTGGTTGTCAGGTGGGGCGGTAAGGGGGCAGGGGGCGCTCTGGCCTCCAGGAGGCTTCCCTCCCTCAGGTCACAGGTCATCAGGTCTTTGTCACCCTGCCATCTTTCTGATCCTCTGCAGCCCAGGCAGCTTCTCAGATGTGAAAGGACTTGTGTGGTTAGACTGGTCCTGTCTGAATAAGCTGGGAGAATCGCCCCATCTCAGGACTTAGCCTAATCACACCTGCAAAGTCCCTTTGGCCAGGTAAGGTCATGGTCACAGGTGTGGACACCTCTGGGGGTCATTACTCTGCCTACCACAGACAGTAGCACCAAACAGGACTTTCTTCCTAGTAGAATCAGAAAGAGAGAGAGGGAAGGAGGCAGGGAGAGGGGAGGGAAGGAGGGAGGGAAGGAAAGAGGGAGGGAGGAAAGAAGGAAGGCAGGAAGGCAGGAAGGCAGGAAGGAAGGTGCTCACTGAGTGATTCTATATAATTTAAAGTCCTGTCTGTGGAGCACTTAGCAGAAGTCTCTGGACAATACCTTTGGCTTGATCGTAAGTCTTGCCCTGTTATCATCGCGGTTGACAACTATTGGAAGTCCTCAACAGGAGCTCATTATTCCCTGGCCCTCCTCACCAAGTCTGGGTCTGTCCATGCGAGCCTCCATCTGAAACAGGAAGGAAGCAATGAAATGTCTCAGACTCCCCAAGAAGGTGTCACTCAGGGCCACGGCTTCCTCTAGGCTATTTGGGGTCCCCCCACAAAGCTCTTCTGGCTCAGAGTTGGCTCCTTGTGGGTTCACTTCCTGCCTGATAGCAGAGGAGGGCCTGCCAGCACCCCACACCCACCATGCAGTGTTTCCCCACGCTGCAGGAAGGCGTTCGTGTAGCGTGGGGCCCAGGGGAGACGAGCCGTGTGTGTGCAAGGCGTTGGGTGGCTGGCTTCTTTCTCTAACAGGCCTGGTCTTTCGCCCTGCGCTAATTACTTTGATCCTTTGCACTTTGTAAAAAAGCCCCACAACACCATTTGGGCCCCTCTGGCTTTAACCTTGCAACCCAGTTGGCCCTTGTAAAAGTGGGGGGCGGGTGCCAGAGGGGGGCCAGGCAGGAGTGTGCCCAGGCGCACACACTCCCCACATCAGCACGGCTCCTTTAATGATCGCCTCCCAGGACTCTCACAAACAAGGACAAATAAAAACCTTTTTACAAGATGGCAGGGCTGCATGCATGACCGACTCCATCAGCCGCCAGTTCGTTTGTGAGATCCTTGGCCTGCTAACAGCCCTGCGTCCAGATCTGGCTTTTCTGCAACTGGCCAGTTCTGCCTTGCTCCTGCCTCCCACAGCTCTGGGCAATCCCCTTGCCTGACCCCAGCCCTGCCCCTGTCCCTGCCCCAGACCCAGCCTATGTGTATCAGAAGCATCATTTGTTATGAATAACAAAGCCCTAAAAGTCAAGATCATTTCCTTTTTAAAACAATATACTTAATTCAAGGTAATCTTTATTACAGAATACACACACACACAGACAGGTTAGCTTTTGCATTATGACATGTTACTCTCAAATTGAGTGGTTAACAAAATCACCATGTGTTTGGTTCTTGATTCTTCCAGTCAGCTTTTGAGCTGAGTTCAGCTGGGTGGTTCTTCTGGCCTCAGCTGGGCCGGCCGCTCTGTCTGCGGTCAGCCGCGGAGTGGGCCTGGTCCTGGCAGATCTTTCAAGTGGTCTTCTGTCCACCAGCAGGCCAGCTTACACTCACGGTGGTGGCAGCGTTCTCAGAGAAAATGAAAGTACACAAGGCCTCCTGAATCTGAGGCCCAGAACTGCCACCCTGTCGCTTCCGTTACAGTTGATTGGCAAATCACCAAGGCAACTAGGGGCCAGATGGGAGATTCTATGCTCACACTGCAAAGAGCGTGGCTACTGGGGAAGGGGAAAGACTGGTCATTTTGCCGTCAAACATGGTTGATTTCCCATTGCTATTCCCTGGAACTCTCATCCGGATCATGGGGGTTACAGGCAATACAAGAGGGTGTGATCAAAGGATACATGAAAGGCTGGGCTCCACAGAGTAATTGAGCTTTCCTGCAGGACTTCTCAGAGCCTTTAATCACCCAAGAGCCTTCAAGAGCCCAGGTGATTTCCAGATTCCCCAGTGGATGGCCCTTCTTGGGAACGTCTCCCTGCATTCGTGTTCTGTGACGTGGACTTTGGGAAATCCTACTAGATAGCATAGCGCGTGCCGGTCTGCATCGGATATGTCTTGCATTGGGAAAGACAAAAGGGGAAACTTAGCAGGGAGGGAGTTCTTGCCTGGACCACTCCCAGACACCAGCAGTCATTGCTGCGACACTGTTAAGCATACGAGTGATGCTATAGTTGTAGGGGTTTTACTCCCGGAATCTTTTTGCTGGGAGAAGGGCTGGGCAGGGAAGGTCACCATATTGGTAATGACTAAAACCATCCCCGGGACGCCTCCATCCACAGGCAAATAAGTGTTCCGGATGGATGGTTTGGGAGACTTCCTTCCGGTCAATGTTCCCATCTGTATTTATTATATTTGTATGGTTGAGCTCACCCAACTTTCTCCGCCTTTCCTTTTTTTAAAACTTAACATTCTACCAGCAGCATTTTTGAAAGACCAGTTCAGTAGCTCCATGGTCTGCCATATGGATGTAATATTTTGCCTAATAGCCCCTCCCTTCAGCTGGGTATTGATTTTTTGGAATCACAAGAGAGTTGAGTGTGTTTGGTGTGGTTATTTCGTTCGAGAGCAGAAGGGTCACAGAGGAATTTGAAGGCATCAGAGTCTTTGTTTTCTTATTGGTCTGCTTCTCGTAGCACTGTGAGCCCGACTGGATGCCAGTAAGATCAGCCCAGTTCCATTTCCATCGCCGGGGTCCCAGTCGGCTGCAGGAAGAAGAGGATCTTTCCCGTGTTGGCAGATAAATTGCACTTGCGGTTTCGCCCAACTGCGTGCTGCGTCCAGGTCTGGCTCGGTCTGAGGTCTCACTCATAGCCGTTCAGTCCTCTCCAAACCACAGGCCAAGTGGCTGTGCTCGGGGAAACAGCACCATTTATCTCTCTCCTGTTTCTTACCTACCTCGAATCCAGACATCATAGCAGAAAACTTATGACTAGTAAATGGCTTTTCTGGTTTTTCAGAGTTGAGAGAGCTCAGGAGAAGGAGAAAGGGGTGGTGGGAGAAACACCCCAAATCATAGTGGGTGTTGAATTTAGCTTGGGTGGAGTTACTGTTTCCCTCTTGGATGGGAGATGACTTTTCCACAGCTCCTGAGGAGTGAGTTCCATCGTGGTTTCCACAAGTCTGATCTAAGGAGGTTAGATGTTCGGACCCAAGGTGTGAGCCTGACAAATTCTCGTGGGTTTGTATCATGTAAAGGCACTGATCTCTTCATGTTCTTAGACGCCCTCAGGACTTAAAGCCAACAGTTTAAGGGCTTTGAGCCTCAGTTTCTTAATCTGTAATTTGGGGAGATGTCATGAATAAATTGAACTAGCAGATCAGTATGCCAGGCCTTCTTCTCAGTGCTTTACAATGAAAACGCTTTTATTCCTCATAACAATCCCTATGGGGATTCCCCGTTTGACAGATGAGAAAACTAAAGGCGGAAACATTGTATTATAAAAAGTTCTGTGTATAATTTCCAGCACCCAGTGTGCATTCAATATGCCAGGTGGCCTCTAAGCCTTCCCATTTGTCACAGCAGATCGTCATTGCCAGTTTAACTGTCTGACTTCTCCCATAGACAATAGCTCTGGGAGGACAGGGGCTGTGTCCGGGCCACCCCTCAGTGTCCCCATACCCCAGTCCAGGTCCTGGCCCAGGGTGGAGGCCCCATAAGTGTTTATTGAATGAAGTGAATGAAGGAATAAATTGCAAACTGGTAGTAAACTGGTTCCCCATGGGCACTCGGGCCAAAGCTCTACCTCACCCCTCCAATCCCACACTGGTCAGGTATCCAGGGCTTGGCAGGGAAAGAACTCATGTAACATCCAAACAAGAGGAGAAAAGGAAGGCACTGTTGAGTAGAGACACGGAGCTCACTTAGGTCTGTACAGCAACAACCAGTCTTCCTGAAGAAACCGCCTACCTGGGGCTTCCTATCACATGCTGTGTTCTTACGTCTGAAAGGAAACTAGATGCCCACCCCCAGAATCAAGTGAGATCAAATATCTCAGTTAACAAAAGGAGCCCAGACTCATGACATTATTTATAAAACTGAAAGAGTGAGATGCAAGAGCAAGTGGAAGCTTTTGAAGACGATGCGGACAAGGTGTGTCAGGAAGCATTGTTCAGTTTAAAGCCAACGATTTCTAGACCCGAGATGTGACTGTCAATGGAGGGGGTAGATTTGGTAGGTCCTGCACGGAGGCATCACACAGTGGAAGACCAGGGTTTTAAAGTAGAAATCACCAACATAAGTTGGTGGCAGAACAGGTTGAATCTTCAACTAATATTGAGCGAGTGCCACCAATATAGGAGGGCTGTCTGGAAAGTATCCAGCCATGTAACTATTCTTGTTATATTGACAATGGCTGGATATTTTCCCAGACGGCCCTCAGATATGACAGTTGCTATGTGACAGGCTGAGTTCATGACACGCAGTCTCCCCTGCTCTTGGGAACCAATATCAGATGGAGAAATCTGGAGGAAACTGAAACTTGAACAGTCCTACAGAAAATCTACAGGGTGAAAAAAAATCTAACCACCGGGTTCAAAGCCAAAGAGAAAGTACAGAGATAAGTTGGAGAGCAAACAGTTATTCACTCAACAAACACTAAGTTGTACAGTGAAATGAAAAAAGTTGGTCCTTTTGGCATTTCTGCATCTTCATTTGGTACATTGTTATTGCCTCCTGATTTCTCTCCCTCTCACCTCACCTACCTCTCTATTCTCTTGCCCTCTCTCCCCTTCCACAAAACCCACAGTTTAAAAGTTGGTTCGGTGGTATCAGCTCTGTGTCAGTGGAAGTAGGAATGGAGAAACTAACTCCTGTGATGGTGCAAGTGGCTAAAATATAGCTGAATGCCCTTTGCAAAATTAGTCATTAAGCACAAACCCGCATTGGAGTTTCATCCCTTGTTTACTTCTCCTAACGAAACAGATCTCTGATTGCAGAATTTCCAGAACAGGGGTTTTGCTGTGGGAAGACACAGGAAATGCAGCCTTTCATAGCTACAGATTTCTTCTAAGGCATTTGTTGCAGAGTCGGGAGTTTCAGCAAACCATTCACGAAGCTCCTAATGCACGCCAGGCGCTTGAACGAGGGCCGTTCTGCCTTTTCCTCGCAGCAACCACAGAAACTGGGCCTTGAAAGCGAAGGGAAGGCTTGCAGAACAGGCAGAGACAATGCAGTGAAGGCTGCAGCTCTTGCAATACAAATGGAATCATGGGAAAGGAAGGCTATGGGGTCTGTTGAGGGAGGGGAGCGACTGGGGCAGGGAAGGAAGAAAACAGTAGCAGAGCCTGAAAGAGCCAGACAATGGAAAATGGAATTCCATGTGAATCACTGAGTCAAGGCCCCCTGGCCCTCACGGCAGCCGTATGGTGCAGGGACATCATCGGTGACTGTTAGATAGCTGAAGGCATAGCCTCTGAGACTTACAGAACCCGGTCAGTGCTACAGGGTCAGCAAGAAGCAGGATCAGAACTCAGCCCTGCTGCCTGCCTCTAGAACTCACCCACGGAGCCACAGGACTGGAGCATGAGTGGCTAGGTCCACAGGAAGCTCCCACATGACTTTAAAAAGACAAACAAAAGCTCCAGGCCCATCTTAAGGCATCGGGACACGTCTTGGAGTATGGCTAAAATGAGGACTTGTCTCTGAAGGGAAAAATAAGAACCATCGTCATTTTTACAAAGAATTACTATGAAATTGTCGCCCATAGACCTTCCCAAGCCCTTCCCTAATGGTGTCCTGTGGGAAGCCAAAGAAGGGGTAGGTCTTCACCAAAGTTTCCCATAAGACCTGAGCAAGACCTTGGCCCCCACTAGTGATCTGCCTCTCCCCACCCCAAAACCCAGAAGGTTTGGGAGTATTTGTTTGTTTTACATGTGATGCAATTCACCCAAGTAAGGAAGACCGTGGTGGGGACCAGACCCAGTCTAAAGATCTGTCAGCCAGGGTTGTCGTGATACCACGCTCCATGCCTCATGAACCAGCTTAGCAGATCCAGTCTTTGTGAACCTTCAGCCTGTGGGGAAGTTGACCAGCCTGGGGCGGGGACTCTGTATTGAAACGGTGTTAAACGTGTGACACGTCATTTCTTTCCAACCATGAATGTGTGTCAGTGAATGTCTTTCTGTGCCTGTAATTCCTCACAATGACATCATCCTCTTTCTCAACGTGGACTCGGGCCCTGAGTTGGCAAGTAACTCCCAGGCAAACCTCAGAGGATTTGGATCATGTTCAAGCTGTTCTCGGGGCCCCCAAGTCGCCCATCAGGGAGGGTGGAGAATCTGGTATTGCGAGAGATTCTGATCTCTTGACGGAGATGAAAAGACCAGTCTGGGCTCCGTTTCCCTGGCTCAGTGGTCAGTAAGAATGCATCTCATCTCACGGAGGCCCCGGGCCTTGGATACACTCCAGCGTACTGTGTCCTCCCTCCCTCGGCCCCAGATGGTATCGCAGGACCACCAGAGAACGTCAGAGGCCCTTTGAAATCAGACTGTATTCATTCTCCATGTGGGAACCTCTTCAGCTCCGGGACGTGAAGAGGAATGGCATCGAGTCCCTTGGTCAGTGACGATGTGTGTATTTATGGCTTCCTGCCGGGCTCCAGGTCCCTGATGGGCATGGCCAATGAGGTGAGGGACATGCCTGACCCTGGACCTGCCACGTGGAGCTTCCCAGCAGGCAAGAAAGACAGACAGTACCCCAACCATCAGAAGTCATGGGGTCAATCAATGTCAAAGTCCACAGGGTGACCAAGGAGAGGGGGCCTTGTGTGGGGTGCAGGGGAGGAGCCACTAAGGAAAGGTGTCATGAGAGGGAGAGGAGTGAGCAGAAATGTGAAGAAGAAGAGAGAGCCAGTGACCACAGGGGACGAAAGGTTCTCAAGGTCAAGGGAAAGGGCCAGAGGCAGGCAGGGGAGGGGCACGGTCTGTGAGGACCCGGGAAAGGCCCGTGTGGTTAGAAGAGAGGACAGACAGATGCGGCCCGAGGAGAAATCATAGCCATCACAGAACTGGAATCCAGGACTCCGGGCTCCTACGTGGAATATGATTAACAACAAAGGAAGCTGAGGACAGAGGGAGCAAACAGAACTAAAATGTGGACACTGGGGGAAGCCAGGATGGCTCAGTGGGTTGAGCGCTCGCTTTGCAGCCCCAGGGTCTGAGGATTGAATCCCGGCCACAGCCTGTGTGGACCCATATGGTGAATTGGGGTGTGCTTCCCAGCTCAGTTCTTGCCGGGGCCCATGAGGGAGGCCCCCAGCCCAGTTCCTGCCCTGCGCAGCCCCTGCCCACCTGTGTGGAACAAAACCATGTTGAAAACTGATGACATACAACTATGGAGACTGCTCTGGGCCTTCCCCCTTCTCTCTGTCTCTGTCTGTCTCTGTCACAAACATAAAAAATAAACATAAAAATAAATTTAAAAAATATATCTGGACCCTGCCGGCGCACAGGGTAAGAAAGTCTGCCCTTCCCACTGTGCCCTTGAAGATCGAAGGCATTGGTGAGCAGTGTAATCACAGCATAACTACACTGGAGGCCGCGGAATATTCCACAGGCACTGTCATGCAGGACTCTGGCCCTCTCTGCCTGAGCAGGTGAGGTGTACAGGGAACACTGGCCCCTAATTGCCACCACTGCACAAAGCAGCAGTGACAATGTTTGGGAGAACAGTGACCCTCTGGCCACTATTTCCAATCACCTGGGAAGCCAACTGGATGAACAGATGGCTGCATTGGGGTCTGTGCCCCTCACTGTGAGACAGGGTGGGGACTCAGGTGAGGCAAGGGAGGTACTCAGCTTGGGTGTGGAATTTAAGGACACACCAGGAAACTTCCCGGTCGATAGAAATGGTATTTTAGTGCGGTCTCCCAAAATCAAAAGGAATGCATAGAACCCAGGATGAAGACAATTTTAAAGGTTTAAATAAGCACCGGGCCCAACCCTGCATTTGATTTACCCTAAACCCGGCCCTGGTTGCAATAAAACTTTATTTATAAAATCAGTCAGCCGGCCTACAGAACATAGTGCGTCTGTTTGATCTGGTAAAAATATTGCACTAAACTGTCATTCGTCTTGATTAGCGAGGTTTCTGGTGCCCCTTAAATGTTACGTCTAAGAGGAATGCCTCACTCTTCTCACTGTAGCCCAGTCCTGCTGTGTGAGCTTAGAAAAATGACTTCCGTCTCTGAGCCTTGATGTCTTGTCTTCCCTTGTTGTAAGTGCAATAATGGTGGTCCCCACCTACAGGGTTGTAGTGAGGATTAAGCCCCTAAGAAGGCATCTGCTCAGTCACTAGACCTCAAGAAAGGGAGCTTGCTCTCTGACCATAGTAAACATCATGTTGGTGTTGCTTTTATAGGTGTTCTCTCCAGTGAGAACAAATTCTGGGCCTTCGGGCGACTTAAGGGGACTTAGCATTCTCTCAGGATGTGGCAACTTTCTCCCATAGAAACAAGCCTCATGTGGGCAACATGGGCAAGCTGGAGCTGCCCAAGACGAAATGATTCAGCCAAGGCTCGCACCAGGTGCCTGATGGGCTCCCAGAGTTCAACCCCCTGTCACGGGGTGGCCCAGACTCTTGCTATGAATTTGAACTTGCCCTGCAAAACTGAAGTGTTTCAGGACCCAGGCACGCAGCATTGTAAAAAGGGGCAATTAAACCTATAAAACCCGGGTTTACAGGGGAATTTATAGTGTCAGAGGCTTTTTATAGCTTTTTTAGATTAGTTTAAATAGAGGAAAAAAGAACAAGGGAAAGAAAAAGAGAGGACTTGAAACTTGAGGAGACTTAAAAGTTCAGAAAGAAGCTTTTAGGAAGCACAGAGGGGTCATAATCAGAGGCATATTTTCCCGTCTTGCTGTCTCTTGCAAATTAGAGCAAAAATAATAAAGGCAAGAATTGCTGTCTCCCACCGTTCCTGTTTTCTTCTTTTCTCTCTCTTGTTCTTGGTTGTCTGAGAAGACCTGAGGGGCTGGGCAGTCCTGAGGAGGGGCTGGAAAAAGAGTGCCAGCCTTTGGGAAAGCCAGCTGTGCCCATGAGCCTGGGGAGGCACAGAACCTCGCTGCCAAGGCCGGTCCATGGCGTGAGATGATCTGTAGCCATGCGAGCTGGTCACGGGAGATGAGCGCTGTCCTCGGCAGCTGTAGGGCAACTTTGGGCCTTAGGGTACAAGCCACAGGGAGAACAAGATTGTTAATTCGTGGTCCCTCAGATAGTGGTCTAAGAACCAGGGATCCAGCCAGCCAACCTCCTCCTCTTCCTCTCCCCTCCACCCGCCCTGGCCTCCTGCCTCTTTCTTAAAGGATCCTTGTCCTTGTTTCCGGACCTTGCCTCAGGCTCTTCCCTCTGCTGGGACCACCTTGCCACCATTTTCCAGGTTCCTCAAACTCATCTTGAAGGTTTCACTCCTTAACAGAACAAGGTATCAAGTAAAAGGAGCAGAAGGTGTAATTGTGGACATAGTATGTGGGGAGCAAAAAATACACACACACACACACAGGATTATGTTTATACATGTTCCAAATATTTGAGAAAGGCTATGCAAGGACATGATACAATATTGGACCCCAGGGAGAACAACTAGATGTCTGAACGGCGCAGAACAGAGGAGAGATGCTTCCCTGTGTCCCGTGTTGTAAATTTCAACTTTGGTTCCATGAGCACGAATCACCTGTTCAAGACGTAGGGACAAAAACTATTTTCAAACCCATTTCAACTCCCTGGCTATGATCTGTACCATAGCTTTGGCAAGATGTCACCACCGGGGGACACCCGGTGAAGGTACTCAAGCTCTTTCTAAATTGTTTCATGCCACTTTATATGATGCTACCATTATCTCAAAATAAAATGTCTTGTTAAAAAAAAAAAATTAAACCAACTTCCTCAGGAGAATGTTCTTTGTCCACCCAGAAGGCACCTACCCTGAGCGAGTAGACAGGTTGTTTTAGCCTGCCTCAAAAATTAATGGTGGGCTATGCTGGTTGTTTCACATTTCAGCTATCACTTTTAGGTACTTATACTTGTATAGTAGGCTAGACTCCTCCCTCCAACACACTTGTCAAAAAATGTAATGGCATCATTGAAGAAAACTGTCACATTTCATCTCTCCTGCTAGACTACAAACTCCGTAATGTGGGGAACCAAGACTGGCTGGCTGGTTTCTCTCTCCCCAGTGCCCAGCGCATGCCTGGCATATAACAGGCCCTAGTAAATACGTATCAAATACACATAACCTGGAAGAAACAGTCACTCAGCATTGTTAGCAACAAAACTCTGGACTCAAAGAAGCCCCCTTCTTTGTATGCATCTAGAATTTCCAAGACATTTCTACACCAGCTCATTGGATTGGCTTGAGTTGCTCTGTTTAGTAGCCAGCATTCTCATTGCACTTTTTTTTTTTTTTTTTGCCACCGTTCAATTGTGTAGAATGCCAATTTTATGGTATCTGCATCTTTTATCTTTAGATAAAGGGCTTCCTTTTGCCAGAATCTATCACAGAGCAAATACACGAGAGGAAGTAAAGGTCAGGGTTAAGTGCAGGCACCTGGGTTTGCTCCAGCTCTACTGCTAAGTGTGTGGTCTCAGGCAAGTAACGAAACGTTCTGTGCCTTGGTGACCTCATCTGTAAAATGGGGCTAATAACAGGACATGACTCAAAGGGCACATGTGAGCACGCACTGAGTTAATACGTGTCAAGGGCTTAGAACAATGACTGATACACTCTGTGCACATAACAAATGTTAGCTAAAAGCACTCTTCGGAGCATTCGAAGAGTCCTCATGGTATGATGACTGGTTGATTTTCTTCCCAAAGCTGATCTCACTCAGTTAAAAATTTTGGTGTTGCCACAAAAGTCAAATTCAGTTCTCTTGGCGAAGGAGCTTAAACTCTGCTATTTCCTGTCCTAATAATAGGTTTGTTTCAGCTGATGCAGCCTTCGTTTTCCATTAAATGTACTCAAGAATGTCTGGGTTGATGATTTCCTTGTCGAGGTCCTTAAAAATGATTGAACATTTACTGAGTTCCAGGAATTTTCTTAAATGCTTTAAATGCATTATTTTATTTCATCACTTCTAATTATAATCCTGATTCTGAAATCGCAATTTTTAAAAATGTATCGAGGATAGGGTATTGTGTTAAGTACCGTAGCTCCTTTCAGCCTTGGAAGGGTCCTATAGAGTAGATATTATTCGTACGTGATTGATTAACTTCCCCAAGATCATGGAGGTTGTAACTGCTAGAACCATGACTTGAACTGAGGTCCTCCTGTCTCCACCCTGCCTATTAACTAATAATAAACATGCAAATAGCTGTGTGCAGTAGCAACACAGAAACTTCATGCCCAAAATTATCTATGATTTGCTAGAAAGTGGGGCTTTTGGACAATCCAGACAGATTATATGAGAGAGAAAGAAAGAAAGACAGACAGAGAAAGAGAGAATTCCTCCCATGCATGATATTTCCACTTTTTAAAAATTCAAAGGTTATATGCAACTGCTATAAATCACACAAATATAGCTATAACTAGGCAAATTTTTGTCAAAACTATGTATTGTGTTTTTTAAGCAGAGGATTTAGCTATTTTAAAAATCACTTTCAAGAAACATATATCGTTCATTTTTAGAAAATTAAATGGAAGTTTAATAGAGGGTTTAGCTATTAAAAATTATAGTGAAAAAACTACGTATCATTCATTTTTTAGTAAATTAGATAAACTTTTAAGTAGAGGGTTTAGCCATTTTTTAAAAAACTATATTAAAATAACATGTCTCATTCATTTTTGGAAAGTTAAGTGGAAGTTTAAGTAGACAGTTTAGCTATTAAGAACTACAGTGAAAAATATATATCACTCTTTTTTGGTAAATTAGATAAAGTTTTAAGTAGCAAGTTTAGCTATTTTTTTTTAATTATAATATATTCTTGTGGGGGGGGTGAATTCTTTATAATGTAAATAATCATCTTTATATGTTGCCCACATCCCCTCCATACATCTGATTTTTGCATGTGACATTCTCCTGTTGCATCCACCACTGATATATCCCAGTAACTAGGTGAGTTCGGTGGTGAGGGCTCCTTGCATCTGTTCTATAACCACGTAACACGCCCCTCTCCCCCCAGCCTCTCTGTGGAATAAAGTTCCAAGTGTTTACTCTGGAAATTCAGGCCATGACACAAGCGGGCTGCACTCCTTCACGGCTTCTAATAGCCTTCCCTTCATCCTGCACCATTTCTCGTGGGCAGGAAACCCAAAGGGGCAGCAATCAGGAGAGTGTTCCATCCTCTCTCTCCATGGAAGTGGAATCATTCAATCAGTCCCCATCTGGAAGGCTTCGTGACCCGCCCAGGAAAGGCGTTCATGGAGCCCAGTCGATTCATTGTTCTCTTTCTCTTCCTCTGTTCTTCTTTGCAAACTACATGTAAAGGGATGGTGGGGGGGAATCAATCTGCATCACCCCAAAAGGAAAAAAAAAAAAAATCCGGCTTATTTTCACCAGTTTTTGGGTTTGATTTGGTTTGGTTTTTTGGGATCACAAACACAGGACTTCCCAAATCAAGTTAAGTGAGTCCCAGATGTGGACACATCTCAAATGAGAAACACACCCGTCATCTCAGGCAGAACTGGGCTTTAGGAAACCGGTGATTGCGGGGCCTGACACCAGAGCGTTTCTCTAGTGCGTTTGTCCCAGACGGGGGAGAGAACGCGGAATGGGCAGATGAAGGGCTGACGTGCCTCTCCTCCCCCCCCCCCCCCCGGGGACAAGCCGGGCGGAATCCAGGTTCATTAGGTTTGGGGGTCACCGGATCACCAATCGGAAGAGTGGAAGGGGGTTTTGAATAGCGCAGAAGGCTGGCTAGCAGGAAAGCTGCCACGTGCCAAGGGCTGGCTTTATTCAAGGACAAGAACTTAGTCTGTGTTACACACCCCGGACATGTACTATCCGGGACCAAAAATCAGTGAGCGATGAGTGATGCTCACACTTGTGGGCATTCTGGAGGATTCTTTTTCCGAGGGACAATAGGAGATGGCAGCTGGGATGCTGAGAAGTGACTTGATGTACAAATTAGTGTTTCTTTCAAAAGCCAAGTGGGAGAGGAGGGCCTTTGGACAGGCTTTGATTTGGCCATTGATTTACAAAGCCTGATGAAGATGCTAACATGTCTCATGGGCTGTCCTCGGGTGTGGGACCTAAATAAGAATGCCGAACCGTGTAACCAAGGACAGCTCTTGGCGAAAGATCTTCCTTTTAGCAACTATAATTCGCATTTTCGTCAATGTTGTGCTGCCCCTAGATAAAAACAGCCAGTTAAATGTGTTTCTTCTGTCTTCTCATAATAGGTTTGATTTTAACATTTCTTGCCATCTGGTTTGTGGAACGCAAATGTGGAAGTACTTTTACTCTCTCTGGGCTTCTCATGGGACTTAGTTGAAGATATGGCCCTTTCCTATTAACTGAACCGGACACTAACCCAGATTTTCCTGCAAAAAAGGCCATTTGGAGATTTTTGAAAGGCTCCTGCCTCCTCTTAAGCAGTGCCATTTAATTGAGCATAATGACTTGATGACAAACATCTTAGCCATGTCTTCCAGCGTGCACACAGTACCCTTCGTAGCTACACACCCCTACAACTTCACAGCGCGCTTTCTGAAACAAAACTGAGCCAGATGAGTTAATGTAGCTTTTCAATAATTATGTTTCTCAAATTGGTCCCATAATAGCAATAATTGCTAGCATGCATTGCATGCCAGCACTCTGTGGAGAGCTTTACATATTCTTTCCCATTTAAGCCTCATTGCAACCCCATGAAGTGACACGTGAGCCCATTTCATGGAAGAGGAAACCAAGATTCACAGAGTGGCAGAGCTGGGGTTTGAAGCAATGGCCATCTCTGGCAATGCTTGCCCTTCCCCTGTATGTTGTCCTGTTGATCAGAGAGCCAGACCTCTCCGAGGGCAGATGCTTGGGAGGGAGTATGTGCAAAATGTCAGGGAAGGTGAGAAAGGGCCGTATAGTAAATGGGTTCCAAGTCCATTGTTGGGCTGCCTGAGGTTCTGGCTTTGGATGGAGACCCATGACCTCAGACCATGGGTGAGCATGGGCAAGGCGCAGCTAAGGAAGGGGACAAAGGACTGGAACTGTGATACTTTTAACTAGTTCAATCCATTGTCTAAAATATGCAACTTGAAAATGTCCTGGACATGAATGAGGATGTGTGTTCATTTCCTGAGGTCTTGCGAACCAACTAGGTACCACAAATTCGGTGGCTTAAAGCAACAGGCACGTGTTCTTTTGTAGTCTGCAGGACAGAAGTCCAAAGTCAAGGTGTCCGTGGGGCCACACTCCCGCTAAGGTCCTAGGGGAGGCCTCCTGCTTGCACGGCCAGTTCCTGCTGGCTTCTTGGGCTCGTGGCTACACGACTCTGCTCTTCTCTGGGTCTGTGTCTGCTTCTGTCCCTCGTAAGGATACTTGTCACTGGGGTTGCTGGAAAATCCAGCATGGTTCCACCTTGAGATCTTGAACTTGAGTACATCTATAAAGACCCTTTTCCCAAATAAAGTTGCAGTCACGGGTTCTCAGGGTTGGGATGTGGACATATGAGTATGTTTTGGAGGCCACCATTCAGCCCATGACAACCTGTCAGTCAAATATTAAGTAACTAGAATCAGGGAAACCTGAGGCTCGTGAAATGGGAGTCCATTGAGGAGAAGACAAAGACCTTGAATAGAACCTGTCCCTTCCCTTAGCCACTGGTTCCAAGGAGGCCTCCTACATAGCTTCCCTTGGAAGGCCAGCACCGCCTAGTAGAAATGGCAGGAGCTTTGGCAAACCCTAGTTTAAATATGGATTCCACCATTTTCTAGTTCCATCTGCAGGTAAGCCACTTCACTTCTGTGAGCTTCAGTCCTGTCTTTTGTAAAATGGGACTGGTCCCAGTGCCTACCGGGCAAGCGGATGAAGGAGCTCAGCCAAGTAGGGGTGCCAGCTGCACGCAGTTAGGAGCCACTGATCGGTACATCCATGCGTTGTTAGTGGGCGCGTCTCTGTTTCCTAGATATACAAACAGGTTCACTGAGAGCCCACTGTGTGCTGGTCAGTCACTGTCTAAGATGGTCAGATAGAGTTGTGATGGCAGGTCAGCAGAAGAGCACTAGGAATGGTGTCCCAGACAAAGGGAACAGCAAGTACACAGGCCTTGTGGCCTTGCAGGTAGATGCATTGCATTGTGGATGGTAGTGACACCCTGTCTAATAGTGTCTTTGCATTTATAGAGGGGCTTTATAGAAGCAGCAGTTGTCCCTCCTACTATGATGGTCTTTCACTAATTAGTTTGCCAAATACTTCTGGTCTCCTCTGTTTCCGGGCCCTGATACTTGAGTGGTGCATGTGAAGAATGGAGATGCATCACTTCCAGGCAGGAGTATTAGATGACTCGCTTAGCAGCCTCCAGAGCTCTTTTGCTTGAGGAGGGAGACTGACAGTCTTGGCGATGGTGGCTAATGCATGAGCATAGGAACCTAAGTGGCTACCATGTATAGAGACACCCTGCTGACCCAAGATTGACATGGAGAGTAAAGGAGAATAATCTCTAGTTGTTTCAAGTCACTGAGATTCTGGGGTTGTTTGTTACTGCAACATAATCTCACCTACCCTGACTGATACACTCGCTTTTGCTGAGCGCCACTTTATAGCTTGTCACTGTAGTTCTTCTACACCCTGTTGGGTTCAGGGCTCCATGGAACTCTCAACCCAAGCTGCTGGTTGCGCAGGCAGGCTTCCACGCCTCTTGCAGACGGGAATGCCTGGAACCCAGAGGACCTGTGTGGGCAGGGGCAGCTCAAATGAAATCGATTTCCAGAAGCAGCTGCCTGCCTTAGCTCCCCCAGCCCAGGCGTCGCTCACCCATTCCTCCTACATGTGCGCACTCCCTCCTCAACCTCACGGATCCCTTCAATACTCCCTTAGTGGGCTTAGGCAACACCTCCATTGCCAACAAGCCAGAGAGCTCCGCACTTCTGGGCCATTGGCATTCCTCATCCCTGCAATGGGAACAGATTACACGTCTGGTGATGGGCACCGAATGCCACAGCAGGCACGCAGGGGCCACGTCCATCTTTCTAACCAGAAGTCTGAACACCAAGTACTCCCAGGAGCCAGGCATCTGACCAGAATGAGTGAAGTGGACCGGGAAGGGCCAGCCGCAGAACCAAGAGTGTCCATTCCGTCTAAAGGGAAACCACTCCTGGGCTCCAATGGGTCCATATGCCCGATCATCCAGTTCTGTACATAGAAGCCAAAAGCCTATATTTATATAAAATAGTTGGTTAGTTGGTTATAAAGTATTTGCCATGAATTAAACATTGTCGTTTTCACTGGTGCTATTTACCAAATAGTTCTAGAAGTACCCCTGCCTAGAAACAAGGTAGACTTGCATTTTTCCTTGTCTCCTTGATGTTGGGCATGGACATGTGACTTACTTGGTCCAATGAAATGTCAGCAGAAGTGACACACATCACATCCAGGTAGAAACTATAGAAGCCAGTACACCAAACACCTCGACTCTTCTTGTTGCCTCGGTTAGTATGAAAGCACACGAAGAGATGAGCACTCCAGCTCAATTCTAGAATTATAATAACAAATGAGCATAGTCACCCCTACTGATCCCATGGGAAGAAACATGAGGGGATACATGTTGCCAGAGCAAGAAGGAAATGTTTGTTATTTGCACTACTAAAATGTGGGGGCTGTTTGTTACTGCACCATAATCAAACTTATTGTGACTGATACCAACACTATACAGATGACACAGAACAAGTCTGTGGCCAGTCTCTGATTGGCAATTTCCAAAAGATCATTCTTCTCTTTTCCTCTTTTCTGGTTTCAAACATTTCCTTCTTTCAGCATTTCTATTCATGAGGCTTAGTCAGCAAACATTTATGGAGACTTCTGTAGGGAAAAACTGCTCTAGCCTTACCATAGCGACCATACCACAGCAATAACAGTGACAATAATTCTAATAATAGCAGATGTTGTCCTCAGACAACCAGCTCCTTGATCCAACAGGCAGGGGCCATCCAGACCCCAAAGGAGTCAAACCCCGGAGTGCCCTCCAATACCCAACACACCTTAACTTCTAGACCTTGCCAGTGTCTCTGGGAGACTCTGATCCATAGGGATCACACTTCTACTCAGACCCCCAAAACATGCTTGTGCATCACTTTGCAGAACACAGCCCCGTTGAAGGCAGGTTTGCTTTAAAATCTGGCCCATGAGATCCCATTCCCTGCTGAGCCACTGACTAGCTGTGTGACTTTAGGCCTCAGTTTTCTGTGGAATGAGGTAGAGCACGCCTCCAATGTGGTAGAGTTATAACAAGGATTAGGCACAACACGCGGCAAGCACTCAGGAGAGTGGTCTGTGGTCCATAGTTGATGCTTAATGAATGGCAAACTTTTGGGGGCAAGGTGAGGCAAAGGGGCATTGAGAGTCACTTTAAATTAGAAGTTGTAACCCAGTGAAGGACAGTGCGTTAAGCCTGTAGCATGGTGGCCTGAGATCAAATCCTGACTCCACCTCTCACGCTAGCTGTGTAACTATGAGCAAGACTTTACCTTTCTGAGCCTCAGTTTCCTCATCTGTAAAATAGGACTGATGACAATAGTATTTGATTCCTGGGGCTTGCTGTGACAAGTGCCAGCCCCATAATAAAAGGAAAACATAGACAAGAACTTTCTGTCCTTATTATGTAAAAATTGGACAGTGTCACCTAATTTCGAGTTAAATTTGGAACCTGCCAGCTGGGGTTGGGTGAACCTTCATTTCTGGGGGCTTTGCAAGGGCGTGTCCTCGAGCCTGGTCCTCTGGAGTCCACCTTATGAAACTGACAGTTTACAGTGTCCAACAAGGCGTCATTGTTTCCGCCTCAGCACTCACCTTGGAAACACTGCACTGCCATCGCCTGAGCCGCCTTTTCTGTCTCGGGGACTCTGGGCAGTGAGGCCAGGCTGCCTTGGACACCCGATCCCCAAACGCTCATTTCTAATCATGTTGTTTCTGAGGCTTAGGCTCACCTATAAATCATTTTTAATGACAGTTTGAGAAGAAAGAAGTGGCCAAGCAAATTTTACATGACGTTCTCGTCACCAACGGCATTTAATATCTTAAATCAAATGCTTTATGGTGTTGCATCGCGGGCCTAGGGGAAATGAAGGAAAGCTATTTTTTTTCTTTTGCCTTTTGTGCACCTTTTGTGTGCTTGGGGTCACTCACTTTGGGGAGTTGAGAGCTGTTATGCTTAGGGGTTTGTTTTGGAGGGTGTTAGGATGCTCAGAGCGTCCACCAGGATTCTCGGAGGACTGCTACACAATGAGGCGGCCTGTGCGTTGGTATCCAGAGCTGGTAATATGAGAAAGTTATGAGAATATAAGCCAGGCCTGATCTGGGGTTCCTCGCCGTTCACCTGACGGGCCCCTTCCCTTCCAGGGAAGTCGATATGGTGAAAATCAAACTAAAGCGACAGCAAATAAAAGCAGACCCTACCTCTCCTCTCCCCAAGCCCCAGCCAGACTTGGGAATAAATGTGAACGTGTATGCTCCAATTCCCTTTCATCCGGCAAATATTTGCTGAGCACTTGCAACGTTCCCACCATGTGCTGGGTCTAGAGCTCCCAGGGTTCAGAACAGTTCGCCGTGCAGCATAAGCTAATGCAACCCTCAAGGTTTAAGCACCGAGTGCATGCTGGGAGCTGGACTGGCTGCCCAGGAGGAGTGGCTCCCAGAGTGACTGGCTCAGACGGCAGCCTTCAAAGACTCAGACACACGGATGTGCCACAGGGGAGGTCAGGGGTAGCCAGGGACACCGAGGACAGTGCCTGACATAGAATCCAGGCTGTACGAGTGGTGAGTTGTGACTGAGCGAGCCAAGGAGCCAGCGACAGAACAAAACGATCAGAATCACGTGCAGGACAAGCATTCGCTTCCCCTGGCCCCTCTTTTCGTTCCCTGACATGAGAACATGTCAGGGCAGTGGGCGGATGTCTGACAGCATCCCAGCGAGCTCACCGTGAGGCGTAACCCATGCTGCAAGAGGGACATGTGGATGGGTCACCCCAAGACGGCTGGAAGACTTCAGCTCCTCTCCTGCCTTTGTTTTCCTAGACAGGAGCCACGGCAGAAACCTCTTCTTGATGTGCAATGGGCTGGGGGAAGGGGCTTCATTTCTGGTAATGGGGGATCCTCTGCCCTCCTGCTCTGAGAGAGGGGGTACAGGAAGGAAGGCAGCATTAGCCAGAGCTCCCCCAGAAGCAGACACCCAGCTCCGATCTGTGCACCCATCAGCTCCCTTAGCTGTCCCCACACCCTGGAAGGACAAAGCAGGTGATCAGGTGACAGGGCGTACACTGAGCACGGTGCCTGGCACATCCTTCGTGCTCAGCGATGGCAGGATCCTTGTTATCATCCTCACGAGTGAGGAAACCGAGGCTCAGAGGAAAGTGGCAGCGAAATGAGACTGGGGAGGTCGTGACAATTCACAAAGTGCGAGCTTTTCGATCATGGGGAGGGGTTAGGCTATAATGCTGGAGCGGGGTCACGTGGGGTAAGTTCTTCCACCTCACTGGCATTCAACTACTAGTCACCGTCATAACACTTGAACCACATGAGATGGACAATGTCATATGTGAGCAATAGCACATAGCAATTTCGTAACTTCAATTTAATAAAAGTAACTTCCTCAATGTGTTTGTGTGAAGATTAAAAGATGTAAAAATTGAGCACAGTGCCTGGCAAATGACAGCCCCTCGATACATGGGCGTTGGTTCAGTTACCATCTCCATGGATAAAGGAAGCAAAGCCACTACTGTAGTTTCCACTCCCAGGGGCCCCCTCCCGCCTCCTGAGCCTGGTGATACGGGATCAGCAATTTCCTCACACACCTCCCAGGGCAATGATTTACCAGCTGCTCCTAAAGCCCCTTTGCCACCCCAGGGCAAGCCCGCCAAGCACCCTCCTTTGAACCAGAACTCTTCAATTATTGGTGGGGTCCCTGTGCCTTTTCTTTTCTCCTTGCCCGGGGGGAGCTGGGGGATGGGAAGGAGGACAGGTGTGCATTACAGGTTGACACAGAATGAAGGAGACAGAGACCATTACTACTGCTGCTGCTTTTTGTTTACTTCCTCCTCTCTCTTTTCTCCTTCTCCTCCTCTTCCTTTTTCTTCCTCTTTCCTCTTCTCCTTCCCTTCTTCTTCTCTTCTTTCTCCCCTCCCCCATCCCTCTCTTCCTCTTCCACCTCTTCCTGCTTCTTCTTCACCATCAACACCGCCATAGTCTAGACTCTCTTCTACTTTCTGTTTCCATCTTCCTCTTCCTGGGTCCTCATTCTCCTTGGGGTTTGGGGCTTCCCCGCCACCTCCATCAGAATTCAGCCACTTTGAAAGCCTCAGATTTTCCCTGATCCTGTTACCCCTGCCATGGGTGCCACCTGTGGGCCAAAACAACCCCACCTGTGCTGGATCCAGTGGGCTCACTGGCATCTCCTAGATCAGCACAAATGGTGGAGCAATTGCAGCCCTCAATTAGTGGGATCAAACCTCAAAAACCTGGGGCTAGGCAGGCATAGTTATAGAGCAGATT